>CM045889.1:10300426-10427926 GCA_025169545.1 Anguilla japonica
GGCGAGCTTGGCCAGAGAGGAATAAAGGCATCGCAGCGAGGCAGTCACACGCCCCCTGTGGGATGTTAAATGTGGAGGGATGCCAGTTGTGTCAGTGCTTTGTGAAAAGTTAAACACTCATATTTGAGCGCGCTGGACTGGAATGGCATGACCTTTGTTTGGCACTTGGAGAGGGAGGGGGAGAGACACAGGCAGCACCCTTACTGACACCCACATAAGTAACCAGCTGACATGGTCATGTTGTTTGTGCTGTATTGATTGACACCAGTGTAACTAGTACGTGCAGTATCTGAGTGACACATTTAGTTGCAAAAATTATTGATGCTAGCCTGTGCATTAAAGGTACAGGCACCCCTGTACCGAATTCACTCATGAAGTTAAGGGAACAGCAGTCACCTTAGATGGTGGTTCTGCAGTTCTTTGTTTGTTCGTGGTGGCATTTGCTTTAAGATATTGACTTAACAAAAATAAAAATGAAGAGATCTTTCACATCTGCTCAGGTTCAGCTTCAGTATATTAAGGAAGGGAATTGTGCATAATCCCTAAAAGACTTATAACGTCTTAGATATCAGTATTCCTCCCACTGTGACACCTCGTACAGTCCTAAGCAATGAGTTATAAGTAACATGCTGTTTTCTTACATCCCTGTAGTGTTATGTGATAATGACCTGTGTCACAAATATAAATAGGTAATTTGGCATCGCCAGAGCCATCACATTAGATTTGAACTAATGCTGCGTTCCAGACTACTCGGAAAGTCGGAATTTCCAGTCTCCTGCTAGGAAAACTGCAATGGCATGCCACTCGATGTCGGAGTTCCAACTAGGAAACTCAGGCGGAATTCAACAACCCCAACTTCAGCGAGAGTGTCATGTGACATCAGGCAGACATGGCAGCATGCATGGCGAACTACACCGTGAAACAATTGGCAAACAATTGTCTCAGCAATTTTAAGCTATTAAAATTGAGTACATGGCATGATAATAAAACATGTTATGCTGCCGGAGACAGGTGTGTAACAGGTTAATCACTAACAAAAAATTTTTTTTTTTTTGCTTAAACGTCATCTTCCGAGCTCCGGTCACCGGCACGCTTTGTGGTCAGGTCTGAAATTCCCACATCCGACTTTGTCTGGGACGCTGCGTAAAGCTCACCTCTTTGAGAGAGTAAACCGTCTTTGTAACCGACAGCCGATCGCCGTTGAGAAGCAGGGTTATGGATTTCCCCGAGGCCTCCTTAATCTCAGTGGAACTGATCCTAAATCATCCCATCAAAAAGGGGTTGCATCTTAAGAGCTGTCCTGTGTCTGAGGCAGGCTGCCTGTGCGGGATAGGTTTTAATCATGAGGCCCCGCTTTGCGCTTTTGCCCCGCCCATCCCAACCCCCCCTGTGTGCTGGCAGGCACAGCAGGGAGAGGTGAGGAGGCTCGAGTTTGCTCCCCCCCCCCCCGCTTTGAAGAGATGGCGTGCTGGAGTACTGTGTCGGCACGTTTCGTTTGACAGCGAGCGCCTTGTTCACCTTCCCGCCCTGAGTAACCTTGGCCGCAGACGCGGGCCCCGCCCGTCCCGTAACCCCGCCTCCGCGGCCCGACTGACACCTGCATGGCGCCACCCCGCTCGTCCACGCACGGGTCTGCTGACGTTTCCTCCCCCCCCCCCCCCCCCTTCTCCCTCCGCTCTCCAGATACAGCCTGTGGTGTCTCGCGGTAGCCTAGCAACCAACGTCCCGTGCGGCCTCAGCCGCGAGGAGGAGAGCGGCAGGTCTCACAGCACCAAGAAGGGCGCCTTCCACGAAGTCTTTAACCTGTCTGAGAGCGAGCGCCCCCTACCAGGTGAGCACGGAAACGCAGGCTCATTTTCGCCTACCAGAAACGCAAGTCTGTTTCCGCCTTCCAGTCCAGAGTTATTAGCATAGCGCTAACCTGATTGGCTGCAGGTGGATATCTGGCCGTCTACATGGGGTAGTGTGTGTACATGAGCTCTGCTCAGGGTTCTTCCGCTGATGGTGTGTTTTTGCGCCCTCAGTGTGTGAGAATGGATGGAGATGCTGCTTGATTAACAGAGACCGGAAGATGCCCACCGACTACATCCGCAACGGCGTGCTCTACGTCACTGAGAAGTACGAACCCGCCCATGAGTGTGTGTGCGTGTCACGTGTGTGTGTGTGCTTCCAAACCCAGGCTCAGAAAACCCCTGTTGTTTTTACTTCCTGATCCCACGGTGATGCGCGATGTACTGTTATTGTGTATTTAAAATGGCTGCATGTTCTGACCTGATTGCTCCTTCTCCCCAACCCGCTACCCCTTGGACACATCCTCCCCTTCTTCTCTTTCAGTTACCTGTGTTTCGAGAGCTCCAGCTCCAGGTCCAGTTCCTCCAAGAAGAACAAAGTCATCAAACTGGTTGACATCACTGACATTCAGAAGGTTGGCATTTTGTCTTCCCTTACATTTTATGAATTATTAAAATCTCATTTTCTAAAGGGAACCGATGAGATGGTAAGGACTACCTTTCCTTCTGCTTTTTTCTTGACAGTACAAAGTCCTGTCCGTGTTACCAGGGTCTGGGATGGGAATCTCCATAGCAACACCATCCACACAGAAGGTATAAAAATGTATAAAGCTCTCTGTCTCTCTCTCTCATCTTTTTCTTCAGCTCACTCCTTAACTCCTTACCTTCTGTCCCTCTCCCACATTTCTCCCTCCTTCCCTCCCTTTCCTAATCCCTTTTTTTGCCTTCTCTCCCCCCCCCCCCCCTCTCTGCCACAGCCCTTAGTGTTCGGCGCCATGATCCATCGGGATGAAGCATTTGAAGCCATCTTCACACAGTACATGAAAATAATGACCACCAGCAACCCCGAGACCTAGCAGCAGGGGGCGCTCTCCCCTGACCCCCCCCCCCCCCCCCGTTTTTGCCCTCGCCCTGTCTGGTGTTGCGACGGGGGATACAGATATGCCAACACCCTGATATGTGTGTGAGGGCGGGGGTGGCTACATTCCTCTCTCCCCCACTGTAGCTGGAGCGGGATGTGTAGGACACGCTTCCTTTTGCTGTGTGTGTGTGTGTGTGTGTGCATGTGTATGCGTGCGTGTGTGTACACGCGTATGTGTTGTGTCTGTGTATTTGTCTGTGTGTATGTGTGTCTGTATGTGTGCGTGTGTGCACAAGCGCGCAAGTGTGTGCACGTGTGCGTGTGTCTGTGTGTATGGGTGAGCCATTAATTTCAATGCTGACATTTCATTGTGGGGGAAGGGGGGCTGGGTCTCCTTACCTGCTGGATAGTCCCCTTGTTCACTTCACTGAGAGGTGCAGACTACTGTACAGACCGGGCCTCATCCTGGCCTGCTGAAGGAACTCTCTCTCTTATTTTTAATTCAATGTCGTTATCACTGAAGGCCTTGCATTGGGGGGGCGAGTGTTGCACTATGGTGTTTTAGAAGAGTCTGTGAGCTGCTCAACCTATGGCAGCAAAACAGACTGAAGCCTTTTTAAAATTCCTTTATTTTTCCTGTTTACATGATCACCTTGTGTTGAACTGACTGCACACTTTGTTCAGAAACTCTACACTTTAGGTGTTTTTTTGTAAGTCAATATTAACGGCGGCATCTGTGCATTTATTTTAGGGTTCCCAAATGCCACTTCTACATTTTAGACTGTAAAATATTTAAACAACAGTTTTTTTTTTTTATTATGGGGAAAAAATATGACAACACCGTTAGGTGCTTTTCTCCAAGATAAGTTGAATAAAATAAATACCGGGTATAAGAACTGACATTTAAATGGAAAACAAAAGCTTGTTTTTACCAGAACACAAACAAGTTAATATTTAAAACCGATTTACAGTCTGTATAGAGCCACAGCTCCCAAAATTAGTCTTTCAAAATCAGTATTTCAAAAAGCTTTAGCAACGAGTAGACATGGTAGTCTGCAGTACTTAAACCTGCACACTAACTTTTTCAGTAGTATTGATCCTTTTGCCAGTGGAAAATTCCACTCCCGCCTCCCATTGGAGGAAAACTAGTGGAGAACCGTGGGTGGCCTTCAATTGGTTACCAGGCAACCAAGCATTTGAAAATGTAATCTGAGATAGATGAGTACTGTTTGGCTGTAATGGACAGGGTTACAAGTTTGCATAAAGTTTGGCTTTTAATGACCAAATGGAATGGTTGAAGTCACCCGCCCAGTCACCCTGCGTGGTTGGGTGACCAAAACAGGTAACAGCATAGTATAACTATTATGTACTATACCATCTTCAGTAAACCACTTTTTATTATCTTTTCTTCTGTCTACAACTGAATTCAGTGACTCCGTTGTCTGTACCGTCGGTAATGCAGAATTGATGACTTCAGTTGCCCCTTTTATTATGGTTACCGCCATTCTGAGTAAAAGCTGGACTTTTTAATTTCAGGAAGGTTTCATGTTTAAAGATGCAATGCCAAACCATGTTCTTACTCCCTGTGTCTGAAGACTTAGCTACTGGGCAGGTAATGTTTTAAATCATCTCCCGTGTTGCCATGGTCACCGGGTAGATTGGGTAATACTGGGTATCTGTGGGTTGGCGTCGTGCGATTGGCTGCTGTGGTGTCACATGGGGAAGTCGTTCTCGCTGTGTCAGCTTCAAGGTGCCCCACTCTGTTCTGAATGTACTGCTGGCTGACGTAGGGAACTGTAGTTCCTGTTGCACGGGAACTCGGTGCCCGAAGGAGAAGAGCCCGGGTGCTGTGATTGTCAGCATTCTGAGGTGTGATCGTCCAATGACTGTCTGCGGTTTGGCACCCAAGAGGTGTGTGCGCCTCTTCAGACTGCAGGGTTCATGTATTCGGGCTCTTTCCTGTCAGCTCACTGAAGCTGTCTGGTTTTTTTTTTTTTTTTGTAGAAGTAGGTAGACATTTAATTTGATTATGGAAATGTACGTAAAGCAGAGACATACTGTGGAACTAGTAAAACAGGACTCGGCAAGAAACCTTTTACCTGAAGCCTTTTTAGCTGGTTCCACTAACTGAAACTGTGTCCGGGGTCTTGAGGTACCCTATAGAAGTTGATATGAATGAAGCACAGAATGTATTGTGGAAGTTATAGTCTTGCCAAACATTTGGTCCTTATTTTGCAGCTGTACTGTTTCCATGGCTGTAATGTTTACAGTAGTTTGGGGTAAACTCAATGGATGGGGGAGGCCAGTTGGACCCCCAGCAGGATGGGGGAGGGGGATATGAAGACTGGACCATTGTTTTTTCACTTTGAAAAATGTCTGCGTGAAGTATGATTTGAGTGGTCACATGACAATCTCCACACACCTCTTCCTGACAGCAAATAACAGCGCTAAGTCTCTGACCTGGTCTTATCTCATACTTTCTTTATATTGATTTTGTATTTCTCTTTCTATTAATTATGCTTTAATTGTGCATGAAGTCATATTTTTTTCTCCTACCTGGCTATGATTGGCTAATATGTTTGGCTGGAGCTTGAATTTTTTTTCTATGAGATCTCTGCTAAAAAGTCCCAAAAATTATCCATGGGTTAGTCTTTGGTTGGGCGTGCCAAGCATTTAGTCAGGTTGGCATGTCAAACCAAATGCCAACAGCAGGGTCGATAGACTTTTCTCCAGAGCACTTGTAATGGCTTCACAAACCTCTGGTGTTGCCGTGTTACTGCTGTCATTTGGGCTCATGTTCTTGTTCAGGTCCAGCCCAATATATGCGCACAGCACACCTCTCTGCCCTCCGCCTGTCAGCTACCTTAACTGGACGATGGAAAACCTGACTGACGTAGTGATTGGAAGTATAAGGCGTCTAGACCAATGAAAATAGCCCTGAGCCATTTCCCAGAATTCTCCTGTTCGCTTAGGAGTCCAAATACAATTTAACACAACAGAGGCTGTTTTCTGTTTTTTTTGTTTTTCAGGCTGGTCTAACACACACACACTCACACACACACTCTAACAGGGCTGTCGATGAAAGAGCAAAGATTGTCATGGCCATTCAAAGACGTTCACTGAGTATGGCTGTATATTTGTGTGGTCCTTGGTGTTAACAAAAGTATTAATTCTGACTGTGTGTAAATGTTTGCTAACTATTTTCATAATATTCCCCATTAGTGTGTCACCACAGATCACTGGTCATCTGAAAGCAGCGTGAAAACTTGTTTGTAACGCGTGTCGCTGGTGTCCTATGGCAGATGATTAAAAAAAAAGAATTTATATATGTAAAAAGAAAGAGAAATCCCTGTAAAGTTTTTAAGAGAATGAAGTCTATTGTAAAAAAACAAAAAAAACAATGAAAAACAAAATGTGATGTAAATTTTTTTAATTTAAGTAAATGAATTTAAAGTAATTGTGGGTGTTGGGTTGTCTGCTTTGACTTTCTCACTTGCCTTATTTGGTGACTTTGCTTTAGTTTAAAATTAGGGTGAAGCAGTGGACCTGCTTACTGGTTAAACTGTCTCCAGCTGCCTCACTACCTCCACCTATTCCTTGGAATGTTTATTGACTGTATTTGTCAAAAGGTATGCAGATCACAGTGGTAGGTATTCAGTTTCTCAGCACAGAAGCAACAGCTTGAGCTTGCAGTTGACATGGCAGCCTTACAAGAGAATTGTACATCCACACCTGTTGTAAAAAGAACCGCAGTTCTATAGAAGGCCACATGGTGTCACTGTAGGAAAGCGCTTCAGAGAGGCTGCGGATTTTCATGCCCTGTTATGGGGAATCCAAATTGTGTCTCATGTTTATCTTGTTATCATATCTTTTTATACCTTTAACCCAAGCAAGGAGCGCTGCAGCTGAAAGCTGTTCACTCTCCTGAAGCCAGTGAGTATTTAACACACTGTAAATTACACAGTACTACAGGAGAGCCAGCACCAATTGGTGTAGAGTTGTACTGCTCACTAATGACAGCTGTGGTCTTGTGGATGCCTGGTCTGTTGTTCGGAGGTATTCTATTGCAGCGGTATCCCAGGTCTAAACTAATCCCTGACTAAAAGCTGCCCTACCCCTGGTGGGATGATAGCGGTTTAGCCCTAGCCACTGCAGACTCCTGGCTGTAGTCGGCTGATGTCGTACCCAGAGCTAAAACTTGCTCAAGGGCCCAGTCTGCGCTTGTACCGAATGCCTTTACTGACCGGGCAACTGCGGAGCACGAAACTGCACGACTGTGGCCTCCAGCAGCACAGGAGGAGCCTCGCTTCAAAACCGACTGCCTCAGCTCGCTGTGTGACTGAGTGGGAAACACTGAGGCCCACAGGGTTCTCATGCCTCCCCTGGCCTATGCCGATGACATCACACAAAGATCCTTTACACCCGGCACTGTTAAGAAAAGCGCGATAAATCACGATACGGTCGGACCCGTCGCACTCAGTCTTCCCCTGGAGACAGGACTGCGCATGAGAGGTGACTATTCAGAGGTGTGCACTGTCATTGTATGCTGTATTCTGGCTGTTAGGCCATTATCACTTCCTGTCTGTCCTTCATTTGTATGTATGGGATTTGGTCTCCTCACTGGGGAACTTGCATACCATTTATGCTCCAACCAGATTTAATGCAATGCATTTCTCCTTCATTTTGAGCAATTATCTTTGCTGGTTTTTTTTAAATACACAATCCTGTCATAGCCTAAATGTGTTCTCAAATAGTACTTATCTGCATGAATTTAAGACCAGGCATCAACAATAGAGCAAGCGTCCCCAGCCCTGGTCTTGGCAGACCTCAGTGTGCTAGTATTTGTTCTTCCTTGAACAACAGTTGCAATTAACAGCCAGTTCAGATCCAAGAAACCAGGTCAAATGAAGGTGAGCGAAGAGTAAAAGCCAAAACACCCTGCAGCTATCCAGAACCAGGGTCGGGGAGACCTGATGTACTGCATCTACGGCAGTGGTCCGTAATCCTGGTCCTGGAGAGCTATAGGGTCTGCTAGATTTTACTTTTACTCACTTCAGCAGCACAGACATTTATCAGTTAAAGCAGTCGATTGCAAGGCTAACTCCGATCACCTGGTTTCTTTGGTCTGAATCGGTTGCTGATCTTAAGGTGAAAACAAAAACCAGCAGACTACGGCTTTGCAGGATCGGGACTGAGGATGAATGATATTGATATATGGAATATTGCAGAATGTGTTCCCGCTTTTGCAAAATGTTCTGCTCATTGCAGCTGTTTTGAAGGGCACATTCATATTTAGCACCTGTGATGAGTTACAGTTGCAGTGTGTAGTTAACAGGGACTAGATAGACTGGACTGCTAGATCACAGAGTATAGAGCCGGTATGGTCAGATTGGGTTGGGATACCTTCTGAGGTAATGGCGAGCAAACTTTAAAAGATAGAATGATACCTTCTATAGTAGGCCTACACACTAACATCTACAGAAAGGCTGTCTTGCTGCTAAACCCGAAGGGCTACATTGCACTAATTAGTGGTTTAACTGAATTTAACGTAACCCTGAGAGGGATAATAAGTCAGGGTTTTTTTTACACCTGCTTCTCCAGGTGGTGCACCATCCTGCCGGAACTAGCTGATCTCTTTGCTCTGCAGGGCCGTGGGACTTCAGCAAGATGGTGCACCTGATGACGATGATGTGAATCTGAATCTTCGCACCACGCAGAGAACACTGATCCCAGCTGATCCACGAGGCCTGGCATTTCAGAACATTCTAGAATGTCCGAGTGCTTGTTGACTTATTCATTTTGCTGCATTATCCTGCTATCCGTTACCGCACTGGAAATTTCTTCTTCTGCTTTTCCCGGTAGCACGATGACCAGCTTCCCTGTCCTTTTGCTTCTCCGCCAGCTGATGCAGGTAATATTATCATGCTTACTATTAACTCGACCATTACTTCAGGCATAGCAGTCTCCTGATCCTGCTGACGAAGCCTGTGACAAATCACTTTTCAGACAGATAAAATATTTTTGAAGTATTTCTTCTGAGAAGTCTTTCTCACCCAAGTTTCATCCCCGATTTGCACCTTACCTTAACTACATGTACTCGTTGCATACATATTTTATATTTCAAAATTTAATCACAAAGTGGCGGAACAATCATCCATAACGATAATTTTACAGTACAAGACATTATTCATCATTCATCACATGGGAATGAAAGTAAATTTACTTTGGCTGATTGGTTCTGGCAAGCTGCTGATAACAGGTTCGAATCACTTATTCTAGTGGTTTCACTAAAATTCAGGGCAGGCACCTCAATCAAGGACTGTATTTTATACTGCTTTCTATTATCCATTATATTATCTCCATTAACTGACATTTTTCACATATTTTAGGTACAAATGTTACCTAAATACAGAACATGACGGCAATTAATAGTTGCATTCAAAGTAATATACAACCCAATAAAACAATCCCCAGAAAGAAAAAAAAAAAAAGTATGATGGAGTCAGACATGCTCAACAATACTGAATAATAGATAGGGCCATCTGTACTGCTGTTAGCATGATGGCTAGATATTTGCCCTGCCACCTGTAGATAGTTTCAAAGTCACGGGCTTCCTCCATTTAAATATGTTAATAAAATAGCCGCGCTATTAAATATACAAATCAATCACCAGTCTCTTTCCTTTAGTAATCTGGTAGAGAATGGACCTCTCCAGCATCGCACAGCTGAAAATGGCTGCTGCTGCTGCATCACACCCAATTAGTCTTAGCAGGGGAGATCCGTGGTAGCCTTCAGCACATACGGCAGGGAAATTAAATGATCTTGCCGGCTAATGTGATCTAAAGGACAGGATTTAATTGGACACCATTTTAATTTGCAGTTGTAGGCTAAAGTTGCTGGTAATGTGCAGAGATACCAGCGGGTAGCGTGCCAGACAGAAAGCTGTTCTGCACTGGGGGAACAGTGCACTCGCCAGTCTGCCGCACGCCGAAAATATGGGACAACCTGTAAGCTTTCATATACTTTATTTTGGTACTGTCGCAACCTACACATTGAATTAGCAGTTGTACGATTCTCTTGCACCACTGTTATATCATTATATCGTTATATATATTGTTATGTCAAATCCGTCACTGACAGCTAGATTACAACTTCTATTTCTACACGGCAGAGTTATGTTTTGAAGGAAAATGTTATAATCTCTTTGGTCACTAGGGGGCGGCGGAGTAAAAGATGCGAACAATCTACAGCAAATATAAAATGTTCATTTCCTTGAATATGAGCCAATAATGAATAATAGAACAATTCAAAATAGCACTGAACACCAAGCCCCTCGCCCCTCCAGGGGACTAGACTATTGCTAATGTGCGTTTCTACTTGGGGCAAGTCACATTAAAATGGTGTAGGCTACTCTAAAAGACCATCACATTTGATTCAATAACATTGTTTAATCAAAAAAAAAAAAAACCGAAGTGCAATGTTCCAACAGTAATCTGTTTTTTTTCAAGAGGCAGAACACAGCCTACTGCCACCAACGCCTTGTGCCCCGGGGCCTCAAAGGACGATGATCGGTCCATGGTGGTGATGGTTTTAGACAGCCTGCTCTCTCACTGCCTTTCCAGATTCCGTTCAGTAACGCTTTTTGTGTAATATGTACGTTGCCTACGCACGTACACTTTCAGAGTTCTCTTTATCCTTTCTTTTTTGCTTAGCGGATGCCTATATGTCTACGGTCACAGGAGTTTTTCTTTATGTGTTTATTTTGAACGTGCTAAAATGTAGGCTATTGCAGAATGTTTTGTTGCATTAAAATATTACAGTTTTTTCTGTTTTATTGTCAACGGACTTGAGTAGAAACATGAAAATATGAAAATAAATAATATACTTTGGTTGGGGTGAACCTATATCCACTTCCACAGTACCACCTGTGGTCAAACTCCATTTCTGAGCGTAATATAGATCTATAAGTGCACCCATAAACGAATAAGAAACCGAAGAAGAAAACATTAGGCCTACACAAAACATCTATGCCTGGTTCATAATAAAATATATAGGACATGTCTGCAGGAGCACTTGACAAAGACTGACTCTTGTCTGTAGGCCAATAAAAACTTGAAGAGTTTTTTTTTTTTTTTTTTTTTTTTTTTTTTGAAAATCTGTTCGCTGTTGTATTTTAATTAAGGTAGTCATATTGCCCGGCAGAAAATGGATATCATTTTCTTTCTGGCTGTTAGTCAAATCAATATCAACTACCGAGATTTCTTTTGCTACAGTATGTCTGTTGAACGTAAATGTCATCGGAGTGGCAGAGGCTTTTCTGTTGGGTAGGCTATCTGAAATAGCCCAAATAACCTATTATAGCTATCCCCAGATGGCTTATCGGTGGGGTAGTTAAGATTTCCGCAACACTTTAACTGAAAACGAAGAAAGCTGTCAGGCTGATGTCCCGAATTAACAATGTAGCCCATTAGCCACAGTTATAACCGCGGGTAAATACCTCTCCCGTATTTACCTTGTAATAGGATTGCTTTTACAAGCCGGAGTCGGTAGACAGGACCGTCTGTTTAAATATCATACGCGCACCCAGGTGGTCTCTCTGTGAGGACAGATCTCAGGAGCGGCAGGTATTAGCTTCGCGTGAATAAACCGCACTTCTCCCCAAGGACTGGAGCGGGATAGTCAAATACAATCCCCTGGAAGTCCCAGTCAATTTGTGCAACAGCGTTCCTGTAGGAGACCGGTGCGTAGTGTTCGTGACTTTCCTGTATTTGAGCGACGTGGAAATATCCCCGGAAATGTCTTGGTTGCCTTTTCGGTCTGTTGAACCCAGAAAAACTGTGCACGTGACACTCACTTATCACCGCCTGAGAAGGGTTTCTACATTTCTTCGAAATGCAAAATAAATGCACCATTGATTTTGCGTTGTCTCTTCACTGTGATCTTCGGTAATGGAACCAGAGGAGAACGTGAGATTGTCTTGTCATTATATTTAGCTATATTTTGTCATGATGGACACATCATATCATTTTGCAGTTGTATTTGACTGATGTTCCACAAATACTACGTTTTGTGTCTTTTTTGGCCACGTTTGCCTGCAGTTGAACCGACAATGTAACCTCGGCGGCGAGAGAGATTAGAACGAGATTTGACGAAGGACTACGACGAATTGCTAGTCGACCGAGGCTAAAATGCACAACGTGTATTTTTGGCATTGCTTATAGAAACAGACTGACCAAACTCTGCGTCGGCATGATCTTGACAGAGCTGTTTGTTAATGGTGACCCCCCCCAAAAAAAAAAAAAACCTGACACTTCATAACTCTCCATATCTGTCAGTGTTCTGCGTGCAGCGATTGGAGTGAGTTTGAGCTCCGTTTGGACTATTTCCCAATAGCCTACTCACCCCTGAGCGAGAGAGTCGAGACAGATCAGCAACTCATGACTGATGCAGCCAATTAAATTTGCTGGTAAAAGTGGAACCACTGCATATCATACTTTGACAAGTTACTTCTTTAACTTTGGTAGTTTCTGGTGTTATTCTCACCTTCTTTAATGCCTAAAATCAAACACTATTTATTTTGCCCCACAGCAAATAAACTGCACCACTTCAGTGCTATTTAAATATATCTCTCTGGATCTGTCTCTCATTCTCTGTGCCTTCTCTTAGTCTATGTTGATTATGTGTGGAATGAGGATTGTTGAGTCAACACGATTCCTGGCACAAAGTATCAGGGTTTTGTTCAAGATATGCAGAAAATGGATGGGATTTCCATTTTCTAAATATATCAGAATGTGTAAAATATTCAAATACTCCCATCTCAGGTAGACTAACAGCATATATTTATAACAACCTGAGATAATTTCACCCCCAAAAATGCTACTTTTTAGCTGCATATAATGGCTGTTATTAAAGTAAAACCTGGGAAATGCATTCAGTTTATTCCCCGTTGCAATTCAAGCTTGAGTAAACACTTCCTCTGGTAAACACTGGTTTACCTTAAATCAACAACGAACACACAGCACACTTGTTTCACCTTATAAACCCACCAGTGAATGCCATCCACTCATCATGTGGTTTTGTGCATCGTTAGTCAGGATGATCTTTTCAGCTGTTGTGCAGGTAGACCTTACGGCGTAGTGTCACTCCATGCAGTGCACCTGCCGAACGCTCACACCTTTGAGAAAAGGAAGCTCTCTCCATGTTCAAGGAAACAGGATGTGAACTGTGGCTCCTTCTGACCGGACTCTGCAAAGGCAAACTGTCACAATTCCTCGCCACGACAACACGCCTAGGAAACGAACATATGGTGTTTCCCAACCGCACGGGCGGGACGTTCACGTTCACAAATTCAGCTCTTAACTCGGGTGGAATAAAAACGGGAGCGCGAAATAAAAGTGTCAGTAAGAAAAACGAGTCCCATAAATTCTCAATTGGGATGTCAAGAGTTGCATTTGGCCAAAACAAAATGTGCTTAAAAAGATGTTTTTTTTTCCCCCTCATTTTGTCTGCTACTCAGTGCAGCCCCATGCATACTCCAGCCCGTGATTGTCTGCAGTGCGGTCTCTTGTCTAAATGAGTTTTGTTAGGCGAATACGGTGAGTGGCCGTTAAGTATCATACTCAGCAACGGGTCCCCCACAGAGACTATGGCACCACGGTCACCCTTTTATTTAATGTTCAGCTAACACTTGAGGGTGCACAAGTGTGTAGGTGGTTATTGAGAGGTTTTAAATAGCCGGGCTCCATAAAACTCCCATTACCAACCCACGGGTTTATTCACCAGTCGATTCGGCCGACCAAACCTTGCATTACTCTCTTTCTTGGCGGGTCCCCTCATCCAGGGCGGCATAACTTATGAATCCATTTGCGGAGCTGGATATTCACTGAAGCGGTTTAGGTGAAGTGTTTTTAAACAACAACAATACCCCCACTAGTGGACAAAACCTAAAACCACCTCACCCACCACTCCATATTGCAACTCAATGGCAGTTATCCAGTCACAGATTAGTACTGTTAGCATAGAAGTCAATGAGACGACTAGTTTGTTTAAAAGGCAGTATGAAACGTGTCGTGTGTTCATGCCCGAATGCCGTTGTTCAGAAAAACCATTCCAATGTGCAATGGCAGGGAGACACACACCAGCATTATAAATGCATTGCTTGTCTCAGTGAATTCTCTAATCTCTACATCGTTTCAATCAATTTTCAGTCTGATTTCTTTCCCTTGTTTATACAAGGTAATGGACAATTCATTTATGGTTTGTTTTCAGAATTTTTTTTTTTTTTTTTTTTGAGAGGATGTGGCATATGGTTGAGTTTCATCTCACAATCCCTCACTTACGCTCGCTTCAGTTGTTTTGACCGTTTTTGCATTGGGCCCTTTCACGTGTAAAGAATATGAATTCCTTATTCGCCATGCACCGGCCTAACTCTTCCTGGGGAAAGGGAAGTGAACAGCCAGCTCGAAGTAGAAAAAAAAATCCCTCTGGTATTAAAAGTTGACATTTCAGAGCCAATTAGACCCGGAGTCTTCCTCTGGTCCCCAGCTGTTCACGTTAATTGCTGTGTAATATATTCCTGAAGTTCAGGTCACCCGCGGAACACGCCGGCTCACCTAAATAAAGAGGAATTGGGGCTGTTAATACCAGATTTAGCATGTCTATGGCGCGGTAATGGAGGTTAACGTACCCTAACTTTTAGCCGCGATCCTCCGGGGCTCCTCCCTGGCTACCTCTGGGTGTGAGCGGGCGAATGTTTTTACATGGATTGCCTTTTAATGCGTGCCTGTGGGAGATCTGTTCGAATTACAGGCTTCATTTTTCCGCCTCCCTCTGTGACAGAGGGTTGGAGATAGTTGCAATGTGAAAGGAGATGCCAAGAGGCTCGTGTTAGCTTGTTAGCTTGTGTTAGCTCCATTACGTTAGCAGACTGAATCCTCCACTCTTGGGGGAAAAATCAAGACTATGACCTTCCCTAGTTGGGAGGTGGCGCCTTCAAGAGTGTGGCCAAGTCAGCGCTAGTGTTTGTATGCAATATTAGCAGGTTATGATTTCTCACCTTGCTGTGGAGAAAAAGGTGTCGGCAGACTGATGTATTCTCTACTGGGTTACATTGAATTATGAACGTGTTTATATATTTATTATTTTTTTGGCTGACAGGGTGACCTCAAATGTTCTCAAAATGAGTTGAAGCACAGCCAGGAGTAGATGTACTGGGGGGGGACTGGGCGGTGGGGGACGCGTATTTTTAGAAGCGGGACCTTAAAATTAGCGGGTTGCGCAAAGAGCACTTGTGATGTTTGCCGTAGTCTGTCACTGCTCAGTGGCAATTCCCCGCAGGGTGGATCCCCAAGATGCCGTGTGCGAGCCGTACCTCTGGGAGCCTGTCTGCGGAGAGCGCTTTATTCACAGGCGACACTTTCCAACAGCTTTGATTTAGCTGGAAGCGCTCCCATATACCCCCTCCACCTCCCCCAGGGCACCGTGTAAACACAGCCCCCTCTCCCCAGCCGAAAACATCTGATGATCGCTCTCATTCTGTTTGCTTTTGTGGGGGGACATTTTAATATGGCCCTCTCATCAATCAGCCCTCTCCCCACTCTCTCTCTTTCTCTCTCTCTCTCTCTCTCTCTGTCTCTCCCTCTCTTTATCTCTCCCCCTTACTCTCTCTCTCCCTACCTTCCCCTCTCTCTCCCTCCCTCCCTTCCCTCCTCTCTCTCTCTCTCTCTCCCTCCCTCTCTCTCTCCCCCTCCCTTCCCCCTGCTCTCTCTCTCCCTCCCTCCCTCTCTTTCACTCTCTCTTTCTTCCCCTCCCTTCCCCCCCTCTCTCTCTCTCTCTCTCTCTCTCTCTCTCTCCCCACGGGGCCCTCCGTGCCGCTGCTATGATGGCAAATGATTTCTGGTCTCTGTCACCTTCCAGAGGTGAACTTCATTGGCGGACGCTGGTTTTAATCATATCCAGGCAAGCAGTGTTTTCAGGGACACTGTATTCTTCCGAAAATCTCTCTCCCTCTTTCTCTCTCTCACACACATACAAACACTCTCGCTGTGTGTGTGTGTGTGTGTGTGTGTGTGTGTGCACACACGTGTATGTTGATATAAAATTCTAATCCAAATACATTTTAAATATATAGCAATAGAAGCACTACATGCACAGACGACATTAGTACCAAGCCGCCATACACACGTCTGTTTTTCTCATTCTCTTTCTCTCTCTCTCTCTCTCTCTCTCTCTCTCTCTCTCTCTCTCTCCCCCATCTGCTCACTCAGTCCAATTTGTCATATTCGCGCCTGTTCTTGAATTCTGATTGTCTTGCGAGTCCTCGGGGGGCTGGAGTTATTCCGACCGTTCCCTCTGTCTCTTCACGCGCTGGGTGTGTAGTGCACTCGGGGCCCGGGCCGCTCCCTGGTGACGCGGTGGCCGAGGGAGCTGTGTGTGTGTGTGTGTGTGTGTGTGTGTGTGTCGAGGGGGACGCCCTTTCGGGCACGTGCACGCGCGAGCGACCGTGAGGGGGTCACCTTTACCGCTGTCTCCTGCGCGTTTCGGCCCCCTGGTCTGGGCTGCGCGTCTCTGTCCTCTGCTTCTCCCCAGTGCCACGTGAGTATGAGGATGAGAGAGCAGCGGGTGAACATGTCCGCCTAAGACTCGGCAGTTCATTTTTGTCCCCCCTGTTCCATGCTGAAACCTACACAACAAGGGGCGTTCAATAAAAATATGTAATAAAAAATAAATAATATTTAAAAAAAATATTTTCACTGCAACATGTTTCATCACCCAAGACGCTTATATGATGTAATAAATGAAAAAACTTCAACTTTTTTTCTGCTGTGTCTCAGGAGGATATATAATAATAATAATAATAATAATAATAATAATAATAATAATAATAATAATAATAATAAGCAGAGGAAAACTCATCATCATCATCATCATCATCATTAATTACATTTATATCTCATGATATCATACCGTGAACAAACATCACAGCAACCATGAGTAATGTGTGTACCCAGCCATGGGGAAAGGGGGAATTAAAAAACCCCTTTCCCCATTAAAAAATAAATTTAAACTTGAACATGTCTGTGCCCTGTCAATGTGTCACAATGTCTGGCACAGTATTGAATTTCCTTGTTCGTGGCCCTGTCAGGCCAGCCGTTTAGATGTATTCCCTGTTATTGTGAAAGCTGTTGATGGTTCACACTCAAACATTCTTGGCTTGACGCTTAAATGGTTTTTATTGACACACTAAAATATTCCAGCTGTTGTGGCTGTAATTATAATGTAATGCAAGACATGAAAAATAACCATAAAATTTATACAGCATTGACATTTTAGATATTTTTTACAATCTCAGTTTGTGAGTTGTGTTTTTTTTTTTTTTTTAACCTTTCAGATAAGGTGCAGTCCAGATATTAGACATTAACCCCCCTACCCCAACTAACATTTACATTGTTCCTGCATATTTTCCTTGGTTTGTAAAGACCATTTATGGGCACTAAAAGCTCATTTTTATCTCTGACGGATCTGTTCCCCCCCCCACCCCCCCCCCCCCCACACTTGAACAGTATGTTAATTAGAATGCCGATTGCATGTTAGGATAAATCTCGTTGCTCTTGAATCCTTGATGTTGGCATTAAGTAAAAGCTGTCAGATTGTCAATTCTAATTAGTCAGAATGTGTTTGCTTGCCGTGCCTCGTCAGTGGCTTGTGGGAGCCGGGGGGTGTGTGAGTGTGTGTGTGGGGGGGGGGGGGTGGGGGGTTGCATGTTTTTAATGATGCTGATTTGTGGCGTGGTGCAGTTGAAGACTCTGATTCATTAATCACCAGATGTTAAAACTAAAGAGGCGATCGCACCACAGATGTGTCATAGCTCACACAGGCATAGCACAAAAACAATCCTTATTCCTCTCCAGCAATCTGAGGAGGTCTCATTCTTAATTCAACACGTATGCAAGCAAGACAAGCGAAACCAATGTCAATGCTGTATATTTCTTTTTTGGAATGTCATTGACTGACATGGCTCTTTCTAAAAAATCAGTGTCACTCATAATGATCCAGACTGAAAAGGGAAGACTAATTATATAATTACTGCTTTAATCTTCTGTACTATAGTGATCAAATTTTTGAATTATGAAATGAGAAAAATAAAGTGTAAACACTTAAAATTGTGTTTCCCTGGCTTTGGTGTTGCACCAACATTGAAAAACACGGAAGAACGAATTGCCAAAATGAAAAGTGCTTCGGACTCTGTTGACCTCTTGTATCTCTGCACACTGAAGTTTGTTTCAAAGTAGAGGGTTGTCTAATAAAACAGAACGCTGTCACTTCCTGTCACCAGAAAAAAGCATGTTGATCTGCACGGTGAAAACAGCCATTTGCCAGAGCCAGCGTCGCTCCTGTCACACTAGGAAAAAGAATTGGATTCTCTGGAAGAGAAAATAAAACAGCAGGTTTTCTTACAACAGTAAATATCTCGGATGCGAGGCCGCCTTTTGCCACAGGTGTCAGCACTGGGATGTCAACAAAATCCAGTCAGGGCTCTCTGGAGATATACTGTATTCAGTGCGAAAGACCACTGCGCTCAACGGGCAAGCACGAGGGGGTCAACAGGCTGTCTGAGCCAAAGGTCATTAGCTATCACTTCCACTTAAAAAGCATCGTCTCGGACTCAGTCTCGCCTTAATCAAAATGGAAGCCGAACCTTCGCGCTGTTCAGCGCGATGCTGAGAACAGCGCAAATCTGCAGCGCTGTCGGCTTTTGCTTTCAAGGGCGAGCGCCGGAATGGCTCAGTGATTGAACGCTGATTGAATCGGGGACTCTCCATGCAAATGACATCACGATTCATGCAAAGCGCGGCGCCTAGCTCGGCGTCGTTTCCGCCGGCTGCGTCTCCGGGGCGCGAGAGCCCGCGTCAGCGCAGGTCCCGCTCGTGCGAAAAGGGGTCGGAGAGAGAGAGAGAGCGTAGGCTAATCCTCCTGCCCCTTCACGCCTCTCCACACAGCTACAAAGCCTAATGACATGTTATTTCTGGACCTGCGCGAATTTCGTTTTTTTTTCTTTTCTCGCTTCCGTTTCCATTCCGGTGTGTCGTAAGATTCCCTCAGCCGTCCGGCGGCGGCTAATTCAATTACCCAGGGATTCTCGTACGCGCGGGGGGGGGGGGGGTCTCCGCGCGTCGCCGTGTAATCCGCTGCCGAGAGCAATCATACCATGTTGATTTGTATGCCCGGTAGGGAAAGGGTAAACGTGATTGCGACACGGTGAAAGCGCTCTTTGGGTAAGCCCCCGCTAATGACCGCCATTGTAATCCCATTTGTAGATGAGGAGATTTTCAGCGCGGCAGGAGCGTCGTGAATGATAAGGTGTCATTGCGAGCTGGAGGCCGAGTTTGGGGCGGGTGCTGTGTGTGTGTGTGTGTTTGGGTGAGGGGTTAGGGTATTTGGGGCTGGGCTGGGTTTAGGGGTCGTGAGCGGCGGATTTGGGGCGGGTGCTGTGTGTGTGTGTGTTTGGGTGAGGGGTTAGGGTATTTGGGGCTGGGCTCGGTTTAGGGGGCGCGAGCGGCGGATTTGGGGCGGGGGCGCGGGGATACGCCAGGGGGGTGCCTCTGGCCCCGCAGCTGCTCCCCTGCTCTGGGCGCGAGGAGAACGAGGCCGTGGGGCTGGCGAACTTTCGTTCTAACTCTCGCTTCTGAGTTTGAATAATTGTCGTCTGGTGAGGGCAGAAGAAGCACTGCTTCTGACTGTCCTCCATCCAAGCCCAGAGGAACTGGCCTTTATTCCCACACATGTGCTTTTCTGTCAGATCTATTAGACTTTTTCGGAGGCCAAGAGCTTCTCCAGCTTTTCAATAACTAAGTAGACCAGAGATAAATAGGATGCAGTAGGGCATCCAGTGGATTATCAACCAGATGAAGACGGTATATAAGACTGGGATTATATGCCGTCCAACAGATCAAAGGCATGTTAGGCCTGAACTGAATGTTTAAACTATGACAGAGTGAGACTCTTAACAGCGAGACACACTTTATTTAATGCTCCAAGAATAAAGATTAAATCCAGCACAGTGCTAATGTTTTGGCTGGCAAGCCTTCGTCAGAATACATGTGAATTAAATCTCTATTCTTGGAGCATTATATTAATTGCGTGAGTCTCACTCTGTCATAGTTTCAGCACTCTCTTGAATCCAGTATTCGTTTGTTCAGTCGGACGTTTGAACAGAACTGCTTGTTCCCCACACAGTGCTGTTGTCTGAGAGCTCTAAAAATGATGTGAATTGTCCCAGCCTTTAAATGGCCCCAGATTACCACTGTTCCTCGTCATATTTAATGGCGGAGAGAGGAACACCTGGGGCATTAGTGTGTGCCTGAACAATCGCATCACCCGGTGAACCACCAGTGGCTCCTGGGAGCTGTTAATTATTAGTGCTAAAATTATCAAACCATCTGGTCTGAACACTTTGAAAATAAGTCCATTCACACAACCATTAGAATGGCTCAGGACTAATTTATGGATAATATTCTTCTGAATAACATGAAACATAAAAGCAGTGAAAAAAGAAACTAATAACATCATTAAAAAACCATTAAAAATGTCTTCAATCCTTTTCTTGCGCTGCATTGGTCGGATTTAGATTTCCAGCTTTCTTTATGAGGTCATTCTGCGTGATGTCACAGTAGATTCTGATTTCAGCATTCTGAAGTAATTCTGTATGATGTCACTGTTGATTCAGATACAGTCTTCCTCTGAAGTCATTCTGGACAATGACGTAGTAACGCTGAGGAGGGGAATCTTCTCTTGTGGACCGCGAGCTGTGACCTGCGTGCCTCGCTTCACGAAGCTGGGCCGTGTGGGCGATTGTATGACGCGAGGGTCGATGTGCACCGTGACGGCGTGTGCGTTCCGTGCGGCTGAACCGGCCTCCTGCCCCTGGAAGCCTCCCTCTCCCCATCTGGACGCGCCGTATCGCCCATTAATCACCTCCGTCTGGAGGAGCTTCATTACGCATTCCGCGGAGGCGCGCTCGGATTCCCCGCCCCCTCCCTCTCTGTGCTTGTTTACGCCGATGCGCTGGGAAAATGGAGCTGGTTCTGAGGGACGGCGCTGGAGGCGTAGCTCTCCGTCTCCTCGGCTCTTAGGACCAGCAGGGGGCGCTGTGTGAACCCGGAGCCATGTAATTTTCACAGCCTCTATCCGCAGGGTGCCAGATGGGGACTTCGAGCCGTCGTGTTCAGCAATGCTCTTTTTCCCCCCTTTCCTAAGTACTTCTATGGAACTTCAGTTATGCTAGTCATAACAGAACCTTGACAGAGAAATTATCAACATGGTTTGAAAGGAAGTAAGCCGTGCCGCGAAGTAAAAAGTGCATTTCAAATTGAGACGTGCGTTTACAGCGCTGCCTCTTCAACGCCATCTCCCTGTTGTGACACTTAAAGGAGAGAACAGCCTGTAAAAGAACAGATTACTTGTTCGCACTGTCAGTATTTTTGACAGAACATTTAAAGGCAAATTCAGAACCTTCGGGTACAATATCCCCTGTGCTCTGGTGCTTCTATCTAGTCATACTTTCTATTACCCAGTAGGAAATTTTTTTTGTGGGAACAGAGTCGCACGTGAAAACACAGTACAGACCACATAAACATAAAATATACAAATGAATATAAGCAAAGGACACACTCCAGTCAACCATGGTTCAGAGTGTAATTGAAAATATGAGTGTTTTTTTTAACCCCCCTTCCCTCTACTACCCCTCAACCAATGCTTGTTGGCAAGCAGGGCATGATTTCCTGGGTTTGAAATCCTCACATCCTTTAATTAAGCTGATTTTCACCCCCCTGGCTCACAAACGATTTATGGGATAATTAGTGTCTCAAAAAAGACAAAGAAAGCAACGGCAAAAGTGATTCATGGTTCTGACGCCAAGCGGCGAGGCGAAGAGATGAACTGAGCGGCGGGTGATGCTCTGTCAGCTGAACCAAGTGGAGTGCCCCCCCTCGCCCCCAGCTTACAGGTGCATGTGTCTGCTTGCTGTTCTTCAGCAAACCACAGAGTGGCAGCCTCAGTACAGGAATGGCCGTAACATAAACCTCATTAACTGCAGAAAGGCGGGGTGGGGGGGGGGGGGGGGGGCCTGCCTGCCTGCCTGCCTGCTGCATCTGGCGGGGGGGGGGGGGGGGGGGGGGGGGGGTTTAGCTTGCAAACTACGGCTGAGCTGAAATGCCGACGTTAAGACAGGAGAGAGACGCGGCAAAATGGCCCCTCGACACCCCTGCAGTCGCCAGCGCAGAGAGAGGCTTCCAGGAGACTCGCGTCTGTCTGCATCAGCGTTCTCATCCACTTCCTGGAAGACTGTAATTAAAGGGACTTTTTTTTTTTCTCTTTTTTTTTCCCCCCTCTCAAAGCGTTTCCAAGACTACAGTCTAGGACACCCTTGCTCTGAATGGCAGTGGAACCTGACTGTTCTTTTATGCCAGCCGCTTCCCGTTAGGAGTGGGAGTACAATAGCGCGGAGCGGTTTGAACTGAGCTTTAACGCGGTGCTGACTGAAGGGAACTGAACTGAACAGAAGATCATAGGTTTCAGACCCCAGGATGAGGGCCTTCCATTGTACCACCGAGCCAGGTACCTGTGCGATGGGGGTAAATATCCAGCTGGGTAAATGCAAGCTGTGTCTGTTACCCCGGATAATGTTGGGTTTGCAGGATGAGCCATGGGTCTCAGGCTCTCTGTGTTCTGAGGGAAAGCGGGAGAGGAAGAGTGCTTTCCTGCCTCTTTCATAGGAGGTGGCGGCCAATAGCCATTGAATTTTTGGAAAATAATGTCTTTATGTTAATAATACCATGTCTTTACATTAATATAGTGCAGTGGACTTCATGTCAAGTAGGA
The DNA here is from genome assembly GCA_025169545.1 of Anguilla japonica. Classification (NCBI taxonomy): domain Eukaryota; kingdom Metazoa; phylum Chordata; class Actinopteri; order Anguilliformes; family Anguillidae; genus Anguilla; species Anguilla japonica. Next base: position 10,323,176 of record CM045889.1, read on the forward strand.
TTATACCGTGTTAAATAAAAAAGTGAGGAGTGACACAGATGTGTGTTTATGTGTCTGTGTGTGTGACGGTGTGTGGGAGGGGACTGACACAAACGGACGCCATAAACCAAACTGGTTTCTTTCACACCACAGTCGCGGAACATAACACAAGGCGTCTGTAAATCTGGGCTCTGTGCAGCCGGGCCGTTTCTCATGAGATACCTGCTCTCCGCCGTCCCCTCGCTGCCCTGCGAGGTCACGCTGCAGCACCCGGAACATGACATATGCGACACGCCGCGTGTGGCCAAACAAGCGGACAGCCCATCAGTCAGCGAGACCGGAATAAAATCAACAGCAAAGGGCTTTATTTGTCACTATTCATTAAGAATGAGGTGTCAGAGGGAGTAAATCTGGCCAGCCCTGTGTGTCACGGGTACTGCTAGGAGTGTCCTTCTGAGGCTGTAGTGGTGAGCATTGTCCCGGTGCTCTAAAATGGAGGCACGTTACATTATATCACAGGCATTCAGCGGATGCTCTTAACCAGAGCGACTTACACAACTTTTTGCATAACATTTACATTGCATACATTTATACAGCTGGATATATACCGAAGCAATGCGGTGTCCAACCAGGGAAACCTTGAACCTGTGACCTTTGGGTTCAAGACTAGCTCCTTACTATTATACTACACAGCCACCCCACAGGTACAGAGCAGTCCGTGCTTACACTCCTGCTTAAGGCCAGGCTAATATGCAGAACTGAAGCACACAGTGTAAACAGAAATAAATATAACAACATTGGATATCATTTCTGGTTTTTTTTTTTGGCCCAGAATTCACCCCCTGGCACTTGATGCCAGCCTCAATCCACCAGCTGAGCCGCGCGGCTATTGTAGCGCCGAAAGTACACTGGTGCCCATCTGCCCGGCCGAGCCGCTTTACGAGATGAGGACATGATGTCGACCCCCCCCCCTCCGGCGGCGGTGCTATGACCAATACGCCCCGCCCTGCAGTCAGCGTCGGCCTGCGCAGGACTCAATGCCAGACCACTCCGGGTATGTCATCACACCCCCGAAGGTCAATGTTTTATCTTAAAATCCCATCTGGCACACAAAAAAAATACGCCATTTACCAATTCAATACAAAAAATAAAAAAAATAAAAAAATAATGCTGTTTCCTTAAAGCTGTGGAGCTTGGCCTTGTCCGTTAAGCTTCCACTGGGAGGAATTGCTATGATTATTGGAAGCTGGCTCTCGCCTCCTTCACAGGGTCAAACCGCATTTAGACTCTCATCTCGCTCTGCAGACGGCCGGCCCCTGTCCCGGAGTCCTTCTGCGGAGAGACGCGCGCGGGGAGGAGATGGGGAACCATAAATGTGGAAAATCGTTTTTATTTCCACTCCTGTCTGGTGCCTCGCGAGGTCAGTTCTCCATCCAGCGCAGAGAGAGGGGCTCTCAGCTCCTGCGTTCATAGTCAATGGGAGGAGACCCCTCTTCACGCTTTCGCCGAATCCTTCTGCCTGTTACCGGGAGTAGCAGTTCGCCCAAGAATGACTGGAGCGAACGTGCTGTTTCCCTCTCAAGGAGACCGCGTTATTGTTGAGGGTAAGATGAGAGTAAGGGGATAGAAAAAAATGGTGTGAGAAAGAAGCAAAAATAAGACACAGAAACCTGTGCAAGTCTATGCAGGGCGTGTGTGTGTGTGTGTGTGTGTGTGTGTGTGTATATGCAGGACGTGTGTGTGTGTGTCTATGCAGGATGTGTGTGTATGTGTGTGATTCTGTTTCAGTTATCCGTGGAGCTCAGCCGTGCTGCTAAAGCTAATGTTTATCTTCAAAGCCACTAGATGCCACAATTCAGGGTTTAAAGGAGAGTTCTTCATTCAAAGATATATCATAGAATTGATTCATGCGAACTATTAGTTCACAGATTTCACAATAATAACCAAAAGAACATTACAATAAGTAAATCCAGAGAATGACCTTGTAATGCACACTTTTCAGTATAGAATATATCCTTTATGTCTGAAAAGTTATTTTCAGACATAAAGGACCAGAACTACAGCAAAGGATCTCCACGTCTAAAGCACTTCACTTCCCATCAGGCCCTTCACCAAATACTGCACAACATCCATCTGTTCCCATCAGTTCCATCAGCCCCACTGTTGCAATTCACGTGCACAAATGCGTTCCTATAGCATACATACGGTGCTTACGCGCACGCAATATTTTAGGCTTTTGTTTTCCACCAAGTTGTACCACCTACGTAGCAGTCTGGCATAAGTGCACCCCACATACATCTCTTTAAAAAGCTGAATTGTAAATTTTACTCATAAGTTGCCGGTGATTAATGAACGGCAGCTCCCACAGGTGCGGCGCGACAAAGTTCACCCAGATAGCTCGAGTAGTGTGGGCGCGGCATCGCGGAGGAGCGGAATTTATTGCTCTGGGGGTGAACCCGTCTCAGTGCACCCCGGTGATTAGTTTACCGTGAGCAAACCAGGCCCTCCCACCAGGACACAACAAACGGAGGATGGAGAGTGAGCTTCCCGACCAGTTTGAGTCGCTGCGTAACAGGATGTCTTCTCTTCCAGGACCTTTAACTGACCGGTGTGGCAGGGTATTACCCTGTAAGGACCTGTGAGGCAGTGTTATTGCATTACGATAGGCCATGTGCTGTTGTTACTCCATACACCAGAGGACTGACTGTAGAAGTGTGGCGCACGTTGAGATATTCTCTCTATATAGTACTGATAGGTCACTATTGTTGGACATGACGGTGGAGCATTTTCCCCTGTCAGTACCAGCGAATGAGCATTGTGGCGTAATGCGGTATATTCCCCTATAAGGACGTTTGAGTGAGTAATGTGGATTAGGGAAATACGTTACGCTGTGAGGACCTTGTAGCTGGGTCCTTTCCCCTGTAAGGACCTTTGAGTGAGCGCGCTGAGGGTCATTGCAGTGCCCTTGGAGTGATGCAGCCGTGGACAGACATCAGCTCAGGGGATGCCTCCAATCCCGGGGATCTCTGGGCGCTGTTCGGATGGCAGTCAGGCACTCCCCGTCGCCGTGGCGATGGGGGCCAGCGGAATGAAGATGAAAGGCTCGCGGCTGCTGTAATCAGATTGTCTCCTGCAGTCTGGCCGAGTATTCATCTTCCCGGGTCACGTGGTGCGGCCTCCACAGCCAACTCTCGCTGTCATAAATCACAATCCGGCTCCAGTCAGCTCCCATTCCCCAGAAGCAGCCAGAACCCGCCGCCGCCCAGCTCAAACCGCTTCCTCCGGTCCGGGCAAGCACTAACCAAGGCCCCTGCTATTTGCTTTAAGACATGCTTTTTTTAACGCAGAGCACACAAATGAAGATGGATTTTGGGCTAACAATATAATGATTTTGTTTATGACAAGGAAAGGGGAACTCTTTTTTTTCTCTTCCCTTTTTTATTCCACTGGAAAATAATAGTTCTCCCTCCCCCCCCCCTCTCTCTCTCTTCGGTTTTGGCCGTATCCAGGCCACGGGGAGCAGCTGAATGTCTGTGCTGCTGCTTGTCTGTCACAGTTGTCCTTCATAATTAGAGTGACTTTTGTAATTGGCCAGCAGCTAATGAGGTTGATTACTTATTCTGCCTGCAGCTATGGACGGGACAGCTGGACTCCCGCCTCCTGTTGTCCTGAACTGTATGGCAGGCTAGTCCAGTCGCTCTAATGTGCCCGGTGAATTATTCTTGTGGGTCTTAAATATGGGATCGCAAGAGCCATTTGGCCCTGGTCCTAGAACAGGCACTCAATGAGACAGGATAGAAGTCTTCCCTTGCATACCTGGCATCAATCCCAAAATGTCTGGACAATGGTTAATGTCACCTGGGTTGTAGATAGGAAGTAAACATCGACTCGACTTGATTTTTACTCCACAATCTAATTGCTCTTCAGACAAAATGGTAAAAAAAAAAAAAAAACCCGATTCTAGCCTGCCCAGACTCATGCTTTTGCACTTGTGTTTAGGTGAAACAGTCCTACTGATGATTTTTGTGATTGATTAGACTTGACTCCCTTGTGTTTCCGCGGTGTATTCTGGTAACCGACTGCTCGTTTGGCAGGAGGGGCTTCTACAGGGACTTTCATTTCCCAAGTTGGAAGGGACCATTTTCCCCTCAGAAAAACACCTGTGGAGTTCAAGGCGATGCTAGAGACAAGATTGTTGATATGGAGCTACTGCAGGAGGTCTGCGCTGGAAAACTGTAAAAGGATCATTAGATCACACATCAGCTGGATAGACCTCTGTGGAAACAGATGAAAGTGTGCCTGGGGGTCAAGGGTTCAACAGGTGGGTGGGGGGCAGAGACAGCTAGTTCCCCCCCTGATGTGTGGAAGACAGAGGAGGTGTAAATATTGTGCGGTGCTGCAGCGTTTTGTCAGAATAAGTCCCTTGTGCTTTCACTAAACTGCCAAATACAGACAGCTGGTTATGGGAACGCAACCAGTTACCATTTCATGTCAACATTATACAGTTACTCTCTAAGTTTCTAAGTTTAAATATGGTGCCTTTCTCTGTACTTTTTATAAGAGTTTCTACAATTAAATAGACAAACATATCTTCATGTGTGGAACTGGAAACAGTAAATATGGCATAATAAGTTCACAACATAACACTAACATAACATTAATAACAATTCTAGAATTCAGTTTACTATTTATGCTGCTTTGGGGCAATGTCTAAATCTAGACTCTGGGCAACTATCTTTTTTTTTGTTGTGCACCTAAGCTTGTACCTAGCATAATTCATAAGTCAAAGTGCCTGGTGACTAAACAACTTATCAAGATCTCCTGAACCTAGGGGTGGCAGTACAGTGCAATGACATGGGAAATTGACCAGTAATTTGGAGGTCACAGACTCAATTACCTGGTGGGGCACCTCCAAGTACCCGTGAGCAAGGTACTTAACCTAATTTGCTTATGTAAATATCCGGCTGTATAAATACAGCGCATACAAAATTAAGGTGTGTAAGTCCTTCTGAATAACTCTGAAGCAGCTGCTAAATGGCCAAATGTAAATGTAAACTCATCTGTCTCCAGGAGTTAAAAACTCGACCAGCCTTCCAGCTTGTCTGAAATACTAATGCAGATTCAATCTCTTGTGCTAGTGTTTGTGTGTGTGTGTTAGAGCAAGAGAGAGTGAGTGGGAGAGAGAGAGAGAGAGACCTTTGATTCCCCTTTATGATAGCACTTAAAGGAGACAAACAATTTCTTATTACTCAGCTTTCACAAATAAACTCTAAGAGCAAAAACCAATGGAAGCACAACAAAAATCATAAAAAACACAACGAAAACCCACTCACATAAAAATAAAAAACAATCCCCCGAGAGACCGAGAGCGAGAGAGAGAGAAAGAAAGTCTGACTGAAACACAGCTGGTGTACCTCTAAACCATTAGCAACCACAAAGCAACCACAAAGATTCAAGTGGTGTTGACAGGCACTTAATTAAGCCAGGTATTCATTGCAGGGAATAACTTTCAGAGGTCTCATTTCAAAGCGATTTATGATTATTTGCAAATGCAACAGGGTTCATGTCCAGCCATTAGATTAAATCATTTTCGTCTCGCATTAAAATGCTCACAATTCCGTGACTCTCCTTTTTAAAAATTATTATCTGCAAGCATAATCAAAATCAATCTAATGTTTAATCACAACAAACAGGACCAACCACGCCTCCAGCGCCGGCTGTTGGCATTTCACTTGCCGGTGATTAAACCAGACCGGGTTTTGTTCAATTTCACCTTTTCTTTTTTTATTTAGCTCAGAGAAGACAGCCCTGTAGCACGGCAGAGGGCGAGATTGCTCCCAGCGCTCAGTTTGCATGAAAAGCCCAGCTGGGCCAGGAAAGGGGAGCCGAAATGGATTCTGTGATTGTGGGCAGATACAATGGATTCATCTGTAATCCCCGAGTGTGAGAAACGACCCACAAGAGAGCCTTGTGTAACACTCCCCTTGTCCCCAAAAAAAAAAACAAACAGGAAACCCGGCAACTTATTCCCCACCGGGCAGGGACAAATGGACCTCATTACCACGGTAACCGCAAGAGGCTGGGTCACAAGTGCACTGGTACAACTTACGCTCGTGTAAATCTCAGTGGAGGTGTCAGAGGATGATGGGGTCTCCTGACGGATGCTTATGTGAGGAAGGCACTGATTTGTTTCTGTGTATTTAGGTTTTTTTTTTTGTGTGCTTGGCGTGACAGAGGGAAACGCTCGTGTCCCAGGCTGGGTGTGATTTTAATCGGTATAGAAAGCGAGAAAGGGAGTGGGCTTTCCATTGCTGAAGGAGCAGGGTCTGTGTCCTTCATCCAGTCTCTCTGAAGACCTGGCAGCCACACCGAGCTCGAGCAGCTGCTCTCGAACAGGAGGGGCAAGCGCGGTGGTTCTGATTGCCTCCTCTGTGGGCCGCCAGTGAGGGAGCGGGGGTACTGATAGCGGTTTTTTATTACACGTGTGGGTTCTGAAATATGAGATCATTTTCATGCCAACACAATGGAGATCAACAACACCCCCCCCCCCCTTCCCTGAAAACGTACCTTTAACTGTTCATTTCCAAGTGCAGTTGAACATAAAACAAAGGGACCCACATTTTCTATGTTATTGATGTGAATGCATACAGTACATATCATAATTTTCACACAGATTACTCACACATACATAAACACATACAATTCCTCTGAAGGGGAGAAGACATACTCTACACACATTGACTGACAGTAAACACACACACACACACACCCACACACACAGTCATCCGAGAAAAGAACAGACAAACACTCACAGTTTTGTAGCTGATGTCACATGTCCAGATCTATCACGATGAACCTGTCTGTTGATGGTGGGGCAGATAGTCACCTACCCACTACCAAACCCCCCCCTGCCATCCACCCGCCACCCTCCATGTGTGGAGGACGAGGTCGCTAATAATGTGAGTTGCTGTAGCATTTCCCTTCAGAGTAAGTCTTTTGTACTTTTAAAATAACTGCTGAACAGAGACAGGTAAGTGGCTATGGGGGTGATGGAGCAGTAAATGAAATTAGTGTTTTTGAATTTTAATAGAAAATGGAAGGACTAGGAGCATGCACTGGCTTTCATGTGATTAACAGTTTGATGCAATAGCACTGGGACAGTGACACAGATTTTGTTGTTTTGGTTCTGTACTCCAGCTTGTTGGATTAAAAAAAAAAAAAAAAGATGGGTGATCCCTGTAGGAATTACAGACTTCTTATACACATTCCTGTCTGATCAGCTGTTTCTTGGCCACCTGTGTTGTATCATTAGTTCATGCACAATAAAGCTAACAAAATGTCTAGAGTTGATTATATGTGTGGAATTCGCATTTGGAAGCTGTTGCTGTTGTTGTTGTTGTTGTCTCTCAACATGAGGACCAAATAAACTAATGACAGTAAAACAGGCCATCGTGGAAAGTGTGATGATATTATACTTGTGCTGTGACATGATACTTATGTGCTGGTAAAATATTTAACATTTTTCCTGTTGTCCAAGAAAAAGAAAAAAAAAAAGAAAAAAACACAAGGCTAAAGGTACTGTGAAAACAGCCAATCATTTTAACTATGTTATTTGCATAAACCCGCCCTTGGTCAGTCTCTTTTAAGAACGAGGTAACGCATTCCTTTTCCTGATTTAGCATCTAGGACCACAGTGCATTATAAACGAACAAGCAGGTGAGATTTCAAAGACTAGCGAAATTTGCCAATTTAAATGTCCTGTGTCAGAGCATTTTAATCATTACCATCTAAAAGAATAATCATCCAGAATATGAAGAGCTTGGACATAATTTGTCAATGTGCTGTAACCTACAGCTGTCTAGCTAAATTGCTAGGTAGCGAACCTATAGCGTGCGATTAGATATAAAAAGCTTAGCAATCGGACAATTCCTGCAGAATCTCTGGTAGGCTACCTGAACATGCATCTGGGTTTTCCCCCGTGGCTTTGAAATCGAGATTCTATTCTGGGTTGAACATAAGGTGTTGGCCAGTACAGTTCAGAGATGTAGGCCTACCTGTTGATTTATATACGCCATTTTTGTTTGTTTGCCTTTCCGGTGCGGTAGAGTGTGGGAAGGAGATGGGAGAAGCGCGTGTGCCATTTGCTGTCTGTTAGCTAATTAACATATGGAGTATGTGAAAACAAGGTGATCGGCCACCGAGAACGACCTGTTCATCTCGATGGGTAAGAAACTCTACATTTATATATATTTTTTATATTAAAAAAAATGTGTTGAAATATTTGTCCGGTGAACCTTGTGGAATAATATAACATTGGGGAGCTCTAACACGGTATAAAAATGTCCACTTGATTAGTTTCAGTTCCTGATTCTCAATGCAGGAATGCTCTCACCATTATGTGAATTTCAAGGGTTGTTATGACTACTTATGATTCTTGCGATGTTGCCATTGAAGCGGTTAATGAAAACCAAGGTCGAGTCATTGAGCGTTCTTGAGTGGCAAGGAATTGTGAGACTGTCAAGATTGTGAAACTTTTGCCTCGTAAATAATTCTACAACAGGCAGTATAGAATATTAGTGACGCAGAATTTCTGAAAAAATTCTGTCTTTGCAAAACGTGTGATTTGAGCGAATAATGAAGAGACTACATGGCTCAAGATTAGGACAAAGCGTGGGGTTGTTTTGATTGAATGTCCACAGCTCCAGGTGTCATCTGGTGTGTAAATGTCACACTCTGAAGGGGGAAAAAAAAAATAACAGGAGGAAGGGAAATAGCCGGGGAGCGCCCAAAGGTGCCGTTTAATCAAACGTATGCCGGCGTTAATGGCCGCTGGCGCTCATCGCGGGAGGCTGCGGCGCTCAGATTGCCTGGTGGTTTGCGGCTCTCGGAGGTAGAGGCGAGAGAAACGTTATCTCTGAGTTTGCACAAGCCCTGCCCTGCCCCCCCTCCGCTGATGTGTGCGGACCCGGGGACGCGTTTGTGGTTCCTGCGGGGAAGCGCGAGAGCCCCACAGAAGGCGCTCAGGGTCTCTGAACGCATCAGGTTCATTGACATTCGCACAGGGCCTCGTTGCTTTGCGTATGAAGAGGTGCCATTTAAACCATGATCATGATCGTGTGCAAGACCATTTCTATTCTTTGGCACGCTTTGGTGTTTTAACGCAGAGCCAGATTTTGGCGCACTTAGAGGCCATTGCGTTTAAAAAAAAGTGACTTATTGGGAAACATCAATGCAAAACTGTGTGGCAGCAAAATATTGAAACAACACAGGCCAGAAATGCGAAAATAATTATAGGATATTATTGGCTGCTGTTTGGATATGGATTATGATTGGATGGGGAGATTGAGTTGTAGAAATAACTGACTTCTGATTGACAGGTTGACCAAAAAAAGCTACATTAGAGTAGATGTGTTCTTTAATTAGTTACTAAACTAATGAGTCAGTTGTAATGAGCTAATTAACTGTGATAACTCGTTTTTCATTGAGTGAAATATATGAGGAGGCAGAGGGCATGTGTGTCTGACAGAGACCAATACCAGGGGATTTTTTATTAAATGGGTTTAATTCCTTATTCCTGATAGAAAAACAGTGTCCTGTTGTGCTTTCAGCATTATGATCTATTATTAGTGCTCAAGCTGGTCCTTTTTATAAAACAGCTAAAGAACAGCAATGTAAGCTTGTTTTTTATTACGGTACTTTTTATGATAATAAAAAACACATATACAGACCCATAATTCATGATGACCTTGCCAGTGTCCTCTTAATTGTGCATACAAAAAACCGTCATTTTTATAACTGTAGATTTTACTTTAAATTTCCCTGGGTTTCATAGTCAACAACTAGCTGCCTTCCTTTTTCTGCCAAGTCCATCATGCTGCATCCTGAGGCATTAGGTTTACATTACAGGAACCGTACCGAGTCAAACCCTGTGCCAGACAAAAGAGTGGAATTGCGACACGCTGCTATCTGTGGATTTTGGGAAGGGGCGGAGGAGATGAGCTTTTGATTATCTATGGGGTGAGGGGGCAGAGAAGATGGATTTTTGATGGGGTGAGGGGTGCGGGGAGGTGGACGAGATGGTCTGTCCGTTCGGCCTTGAAGGCGACTCAACCCGTCGGGGTTTGACATGATCAATGTGGCCATTACGCCCCCCCTCCTCCCCACCCCCCCAACCCCCCCCCCCCGGGCCCGACCGAGCCGATGCGTCGGCTCAAATTTATTGAATGAATTAGGGGGAAATGGACTATAAAGGCAGCAAGATGGTTAAGCAGCCGATGTAAATTCACCGGATGAAATATGCCACGTGCGCGTGTCCATTAGTCAGGCCCCCGAGCGCGTAGACATCGGAGCGCGGGGGTGAAATATGGGCACAAACAAGGCTGTGCTTCCCAACAGGAGCTAAACATAGACCCAAACAAGGGCCACTCTCAGCCCAGTGCCACGCGGTCTTCAACAGATCGTCCAGTTTTCCCTTTATTCAACCAGGTAGGGCAACCGAGAGCTCCATTGTCCTTCTCAGCGGTGACCTGTTTGAGTACAGAAAGCAAGGGACAGCGCAGCCAGTCGTCTCATTTTGGAGAGGGCTGGGTTGTGCCATTCTCTCTCTTTATCGCAACGTGCAGAGCGTGGACATTCGAGGGACTGGCAGGCTCCAGCCGTGGTGTAGCGCTCGCAGATGGCTTCAGTCATAGTCACACACCTTTAAAGCAGCTCCACACAATGCCCATCCACGGCCAACTGGCCACAACGCCTCTGGCCGGTTTGTGACTTGGCTTTTCCGAGCAGGACGCCTGGTTGCCAACAGTCGGCTAAAGGTTTGGAGAGCTTTATGCTCTCCAATTGGTTACAGTTCCCATGTCCAGCATTATCAATGGTAAAATGTTTTCTTCTGTCAATTTTTCAATCCCAGTTTCATTTTAGTTGCCAGACATGCTTTTTATTTACAGGAAACTTACTGGTACATTTTCATTTTGCCCTGTTTTTAAAAAAATGGCGGCCCTATTTTCTCCCAATTTGGGATACTCAATTTTATTTGTAAACAGAGGTGATCGCTACAATCCTCACTATCAAGAGCAAATCCCGCTCTACTCTGAAATGTGATATCTGTTCACCCGTAGTTCAGCAGTTTAGCTCACACTGACACTGAGTTGGAGGAGGACTCTTCACGTGTAGCTTTTAGAGGCACACTGTTGGTGCCGGACAGACCAGAGGCAATCATTTGGGGCGTGATGAGTCGTGGGCGTTCCGCCAACAGAAATCCCTCCCTCCCCGGGCAATGCTACAGCCAATTATCCGCCACCCTGAGGGGGCTGCTGGCCAATCAGGACCGGAACAGTTCAGTTTCGATAACAGACCACAGGGCCCATCCGCACACTATGACAGGATGACCCACCCAGCAGCAAAGGAACAGATATTTCCCTGATTGATTTTTAAAGAAGCTGCTCTGATACAGGACTGTGATCAAAGATGTTGACATATGAAGTGATTCCGCATTTTCAGGGATATTTGTTTAGGGAATTCCCATCCTGAATATTTATGACTTGTAGATTGTTTATTTTATCGCCGAAATAGGATTTCTGTAGCTCACTATACTTGCCTCTGAATGAGGTCTGTTTGTGGCTGCCGACCACCTCATTCTGTTAAGGCCCTGGTCTAGTGTATGGATGGACCTCACATATTGAATCCAGACTGAAATGTAAGAGACTGGAACAAAAAGAAAAAAATGTTTTATAGGTCTTTTCCTTTTCATTTTTAGCCATTTTTCCCCCTATTGTTCTCTGTCATTTCCTGCTTCGGCTTAAAAATCCTGTTTTCATTCATTTTGCATTTATTTTCCTGCTTTGTCTCGATTGAAATTTTACACCCCCCCCCCACGCCCTGCCATTTTCATTTTCCCCAATTTACATTGCTTATTTATTCTTCGAATAAATCACCCTCCATTTTCTGAGTATCCAGGAGAAATAAAGACAAAGTAACAAAAACACCGTGCGTTAGCTGTTATCCAGAGGGGGGCGCTGTAGGACAGAGTCAGCATCTGGCAGGTGAGGGCAGCCAGAATACCCTGCACAGATGATTTAACAGAGGGATGGATAGAGGGCAGCCCGCAGTTGTGGACTCTCTCTCTCTCTCTCTCTCTCTCTCTCTCTCCAGGCCCCATCCCCGCTAACTCTCCAGGAGAGACCGACGGCGGTTCACTGCGCGGTAAGCGGAATGGCGGACGACGGCGGTCTCTCGGCGCGGACTCCTGAAAGGCGCCGTTTGTTCTACGCGTGATAAAACGTCTCCCCGCGGCACGTCGCTTTAGCCTCATAAGATAACGCCAATATTTATTTCCTCCCCTCCTCCGCGGTCCCGCTCGCACCTGACATTTTCGTCGGGGAAAAAAGGCGGGCCGGCCTGTACCCAGCGATGAAAACGCGGGGATGAAGCCGGAGACAACGCGGGCAGCGGTAGATGAAAGCTGACTGCGTTTTAAACAGACACCACTGCGCGTCAGTCTCACTTCACTTTGTGTTAAAAGAAGTACACTGACGGAAGATAAGAGCTAAACTTGTGTGTGTGTAAAGATGAGGCCGAAACGTTTCTAAAGATATCACGCACCCATCTGTGAAAAGTGCATCTTTTATCCCCAATGGTCACATGAAACAATGCTGAATGACGATCTTTAAAGAATGCTGTCATTTGTTTTATCGGCACACCTGCGCTTTTAACTTGTATCACTAAGAGAGAAGTTCATTTCCATTTAAAATATAGCGTGCTGAAACGAACACTGCAAAGGCAGTGTTTTTTGGTGTGTGACATTGTGATTGTTTTGAGTCTCTGGTGTGCCAGCCAGTGTATGCGATCAGTCTTGCTCGACAAACTGTGTTCTCTGATGTAGTACCGATTGCATCTGGCTGGTGTGTACATTTGAAACCAATTTCTGTGTGTCACTGCATGGCAAACATTTTACATGGAGGTGGAGCAGGAATGATTTATTTAGCCAATTAAAGTGAAGGATGATTCGACGGCCAGACTGAAAGAGCCAGATTGAGAATCTCTGCCCGAACAGCAGTGCTAACGGGCCTAATTTTATGCAACAAATGCCTTGGGATCTCAAACAACTGCGGCGAGTCAAGACCTCATCCAGGCCTCCATCTCGGTAACGGAGCACCGGAATGACTCGTGCCAGGGCGCCCGCGATCCAACAACATCATCTCCAGGAGCGGCCAAGTTTCCCCCCCCCCCCCCCCCCCCAGAGGTCTCCCGTCCCGAGTGCCAGCTAAGCCCAGTCTCACTCATCTTCTGCCCTTTGGCAGGGCAAAGAAACGCGGTGCTGATTCTGCCAGCTGCAGGAGCTGCCACTTGGTCTGACACATTGTGATGTATGTCACATATTTGCATTCACCTTACCCACCGTGCACTTCAGCCAGTCTCAAACGTGGGCTACCGTGATGTTCGTTCAAACATGTCGAAAACGAGTCGGGGGTGGGGGGGAGCGACAATCCCCCCCCCCCCCCCCCCCCCCCCCCCCCCCCCCCCCACAAGTGTTTGCCCACCACTCAGCCAACACCGCTCATTAAAGCACTCCGGAGCCAGGAACAGATGGGCTGTGCGTACTCAGGTAATCAAATAATTACAGCAATTATGTAACACAGAGCTGAAGTGGAGCCGGAGTTGCGAGCGCCCGGCTCCTCCAGGAACCCGTACCGCCGGCTTTGGCTCGGCCGACTCGCTCGCTTCCTGTTTGACGACGACGCCGCGCGCGTGTGCCCGCGTGCTGCCGCCGCCGTCGCGTTCCCTGTTCATCCGCCTCGGGGCGAGAGCCGCCGGCTGTCTGCCCGCTCCGCCGTCGTCCCCGACCGCGCCACCCCGCCTCCAACCTCCGCCCCGCCAAATATAATATAAATAAATAAATAAAACAAACCAAACGCATACCCAGAACTCGTTTACAATTGTTAGAGCTGCTTTCCAGATGCACGATTTTCAAATAAACCTTGTTTTCAGTCAATTAAACCCTCCGCGAAATGATTCTCATTTCGGTAGCCCACGAGTCAGCAAATGAGAGAGTGTTAATTGCGTCATTTAGAGGAGAACGGCACAGCGTGACCGGAACGCCAATCGGCTGCCACCAGGTCCCTTGGAGTGCGGAAACAAAAAAAAAAAAAAAAAAAAAAGCGACATTACAAAGTGTAATTACTTTCAGCGTCATTAGGTGTGCAATAATACAAGCGTTTAGAGGGAAACAATAGTCGTGGCGCTTTCTTTCTCAACCTGCTCTGGACACAGTAAAGCCCTTGTGAACACCCAGGTTACTCTACCTGATATAAATTCACACAGCTAACTTAGCCAAAAACTCGCCCTCCCGTAAATGTCAGACGAGCGTTTCCTAAAGAGCGGCTGCATCAGGTGCGGGCAGCTCACTTCCTCTGCAGTACTTCGCCCGGGCGGTTCGATTCGGCGAGGCGAGAGAGAGAGAGAGAGACTCTAAACGAATCCCGCCCTTCAGAAACCCCGTAAGCCAGTTGTAAGCGGCCCCTAAATGCGACCTGAAAAGGGTTAAGGGACCGTGGCGAAAAGGCGAGGGCCTTTTTCGGTCTCCGGTATACAGTGATTTGAAAGACCTTGATTGAACCATCTGTCTCGCTGTCCTGCCGCATTACAGCCATCTGGGTGCGATCAGACGTTGACATGGGCGATGGCGGAATCATGGGGGAGAGGGAAACAATGAGGATGGCCGCTAAGTGCTCCTCGATGCGGCTATAGATTAGATATGGTGCCATCTGTGCGGTGACAGCAGGGCCCTGTCCAGTGGGTTGGAGCAAAGCAAGAGATGAGGTGGAGGAGGAGGAGGAGGAGGAGGAGGAGGAGGCTGGGAGATGGAGTTGACAAGGGCAGTCTGCCAGTCCCGCACCAGCAGTCTCAGAGACAGAGAAGATGACTGTTTCTTTGAGGTGGTGGGGGGGGGGGGGGGGGGGACAGGGGGACAGGCAGGGGGGCTAAGCGGTCCTGTTTTATCTCTCTAACTCCTCTTCATTTATTCTCAGTCTTGATTTGCCTCACACTGACCACGCTCTCTGCAGATACCGAAATTATGCATGCCCGTCGCTAATGGGCAATCATCATTGCCGTGGTCCCAGTTGGTGTGACTCAAATCTTCTGGCGGCTCGGAGGTTGGCAGTGGGGTTCTTAGTGTGCTTGAGTCCTGCAGATTTCTCAAGGTCTCTGAGTAATGAACTAGCATGCGCACCAGCAACTGCATTTAATTTAGCTCAGTACGTGAGCCAGTTACATAATGGATGGTTTGGAAGCCCTGAGAACCAGAAGCGTCCCAGGCTGGCAGACCCTACACTCATACATTTACTGTATCTCAGTGCATCAAAGGAAGTCACATGGCAATGTATTTCCTCCTTCTTTCCAACTGGCATAGCTTATGTTTTCACACATTCTACATTAATATAGTATAGAAACTTACAAACTTCTGGCTACGAGTCAAGTTCCTTCATCACAATGTGTGTGAGACTTCCACCTGTGATAATTATTCTCTGTTACAGATCAACAGGATAGTTGCACCAGGAAAGGGCTGCTACTCAGTGTTACATGCATCAGTACAACACACACAGGTGGTCCCGATACTGTATAATACCTGTCTTGTGTTGTGCAGCAACACAAAGGAACGATACTCCAACAATTTGTTGAGATAATTTTCAGTAAGATGTGCATGATCATGATCAGTCACCGTCAAAATGACAGGACATACATTCACAAAAAAGAACCTGAAGCAGGGGAATGTTATGCTGTGTTTTGTAACTTTAAATCAATTCACTATTTTCCAGAACATAATTTTTTCCAACGTTACCTCGGGAAAACAGTTTGTCACAAAATGGTGGCTTGTCAGGAAATAAAAGAGGAACATGAACATTAACATTTCATTGATCGCTGTCATCATCGGGTTGTAATTCCGTGCTCATAGACAAATGTCATAATCCCGCGACAGTTTTTTTTTTTTCTCCCAGGACTTTCATGTCAACGTAATAGTATATGACAGCCAAAAGAAATGTTCCTTGACAAGGCCTTTGTCTTCACCTTTTTTGAGGCACAAGGGAACCTCAGTTTCAGCCTACAACGGCAGCTAAAGTGGTGTTACGGCAGCTCTCTCCCAGGGAAAAAAATAAGGCACAGTGGTACCGTTTTCGTCATGTTTGAATGAACATCACGGTAGCCCACGTTTGAGACTGGCTGAAGTGCATGGTGGGTAAGGTGTTTACCGTGTTTACTTCCTGTTGAGACGAGGAGCAGGTGTGAGCTCTTAACGGCAGATGATATGTTTCTATTGATCCCCTCCGAGGACTTGTGTAGCCGTAGTGGGATGAAGAACCCGTAGTGGTCTGTTGCTATGGTGCAGCTGTCAGTGCACACGCAGGAAAGAGTGGAAGGATGATTTCCCTCTGTGACATCATGCCTCCTGGAGGTGCAGATCACTGCCCAACCTCCCCCAACCTCCCTTTGGCCAGACTCCCAGAATCAGGTGGGTTTGTGGCAGAAGCTGACTTTCCACAGGGCTGTGATAATTGACTACGGTGAGAATGGAAAATTTACCCAGAGGATGATGGAGATTGACAAAGAAGGCAACGTATATTTTCAGTACTTGCACTATAGTTCAATACCATGATCTTCTGTATGCTATCCAATAAAAAATGGTGTAAGTTAAGAACAACTTCAGATGTACAGCATGATACTGAAATAATATTGCATTCTTCCACCCTGCTGCTTTGTAAAGAAGCTTCTTGCAGTACCATAATTACAATGTTAAGGTCAAGGTTTCATTTTCACAGAGAAAAAAAAGAAATTCTTTAACTCTAGCAGTTGAGTATTTGCACTCCAGGGCATTTGTTGTAAATTGCTTTGGGTTTGAGAAAAGCGCTATATGAAGAAAAGGCAGCATTATCATTATTGACTGTGTGCTCTTTGCTGCTTGGATAAGTGACATCTGTGGTCCTCGGCCTTGAGTTTTTGCGACCGCACTGAATCAGAAGGAACCTAATTTCCTGTTCCATTGGCTCAAGACACCCGTCGCTCGGCGTAGCCATTCTCCGGCTGATCCCGCGCATCCTAACGCAGCGCCATCGCTTGCCTGTCAGAAAGAGCGGGAAGCGAGAGGTATTCTGGGACCGCCTGGAACCAGCTGAAGCAGGATGACATCGTCAGTGCCAGACACAGGTGTAATTATACACTGAATTTATGGCGTCTCAGATCAACCATTTGAAAGCTGGAAACAGGTGTTTGTTAGTTTTTTTTTATTTTTTATTTTGTTTTTTTAAAAACGTCTTTTATTTTTTATTTTGCTAATGTCCCCGGAGACTGGGGTGAAAATGAGACGGTGGCCCTCGGCAAGATTCTACCTGTGAGGCCCCGAATAAATCAATAAACAAACGGCGGAGTGTGCGCGAGAGGGAGGAAATGGAATTTACTCCACAGACGGGGAGATTGGAAAATTACCAGGCTTCATTGTCATGCCGGTCCAGATAGCAGTGTAATGTATGGCCCGTATCAAAACAGTGAGCGAAAACGGTGGCCGGGACGGAGGGAAAATATCTCTCCATTGTGCCAGGGAGGGGAAAAAAAGGGGGCTGGATAGAATTTATTTTTCTCCTGCAGTCATTTTTATGTAATAAACCCATTAAACTGTGTGGCATCTCATTCCTCTGTTTTCCAGCCACGTATATTCGTCAACAAAATGGGTTCTCCGTGTGCATTCCGTATTATTGCAGGTCCTTAAAGATAACAAGATAACATATATTGGCTCTATGTAGTGTTTTTATATTTACGCCCCTGTAAGGATCGCAGGCAGCAGACTCCGCTCGCTCGGGGAATGCCCCGCGCTATATTACCTCTCCGTGCACTCAACCCTCTGCAATCCGCCACGCCACACAGCATTTACACAAAATAATGGTTTTGCGGGTGAGGCCACAATACATCACGGAGCGGCTTGGAACGCTAGCGCGCAAAACACAAACACCAACTGCCACTAAGAGAACCAGGGCACACTGCCGTTTTTTTTCACCGTCCACCACGCAGACTGACGACTAATTTAGCTAATTATGCTATATGTATTACCGAAACACTAAGTCTCATTCCAATGGATGTTAGCGACATTTGTGTGGTTCATAGGCTACGTTACTCCCGCTCAGTTTCAGGGCAGTGCTGGCTCTCCATAATCCACCGACCACTCCCTGAGGTGGGGAGGGAAGATAAATTGATTCAACGCAGACAATAATTGTTTGAATCGGGTGATTAAAGTGCCTGATTCCCTTCAAGGACCTGACATTGCAGTCCCCCGAGAAGTAGAGTTGAGGAGTCCAGAGGCATGACTGGTCTTTAGGACCAGGATTTTCTCTGCAGGCAAGAGGAATTCAGGACAGTACATTAGCCAACTTGTTTTATCGAGAGTTCCCGAGGTTATCGGACCCAGAACACCTCTCCCTTGCCTGGAAATTTTTTTAAAAGTCTGAATCCCACAGGAGAGATGGCGACGGAGCCAATTGCAGCTCAAAGGCCTGGAAGGTTCTGAACCCTTTCAGGCAAAATTTGCCCTGATTGACAGACTTGGTGGTTTTGATGGAGAGCAGTTTGTGAAACTCCTAACTCCATTTCCCAAGGGCTGATGTCACGGGCCTCTGACTGAACCCCCCATCAAACTTTATCGGGTTAGATGCTCATTTCATTCAAGTCTCCCCTTTTCTCCAAGGTCTTCCACTGTTCTCTTACCTGTCCCGGGCACTTT
This sequence comes from Anguilla japonica, assembly GCA_025169545.1. Classification (NCBI taxonomy): domain Eukaryota; kingdom Metazoa; phylum Chordata; class Actinopteri; order Anguilliformes; family Anguillidae; genus Anguilla; species Anguilla japonica. The sequence goes on from CM045889.1 coordinate 10,341,918, forward strand.
CTCCAGTCACCTTGTCAGTCACCTCAAAGTTAATCAAGTCCAACCATCTCCACTTTGGCCTGAGGGCTTTTCCAGACACAAAAAAACCAAATTGCTGTCAAACAGCCACATTTCATATAAAGGCCAATAGAGATGAACAGGACTGTGCCTCTCCTGCAATACTCTCTGGTTGTGTATCTCCGCATAACAAAACAGATATAGGGGTTTTCCCAGGTTCCTGAACTGTTGGAATCGAAAAAGGTTCTTTGCAATTGAAATGTCACATACCATTTCACTGGCCAAATGGTTTTTGGTTTCATTGCCGGGAACTACATATCGATTCCATTGCCATTCCTTATTCAACTTGGATTCTGTGTTCAGCAAGGAGTCAGAACAGTGTTGTCAGATGGGAGGAATGTGATTTAGCATAGTATTGTGTATATGTGTGTGTGTGTGTGTGTGTGTTTTTGCATGTATACAGCTTCTGCTGTAGTTGCTATCACATATTTTATGGCCAAATCGACTATGACATCTCCCCTCTGTCACAGTACTGTTTCACATGACTTTGCTGGGACGACAGAGTGCAGCTCATCCGATTTTGGACGTGCAAACAAGATTCGCCGCGTGTGGGAAGAAGAGAGGGCCGGCGACGCTGCGGGGTGAAGCCTGCCGGGGCGATTTAGGGGGCGGAGGCTAACCCGTCGTCCCGCCGTCTCGTTCCAGACCTTTTAACGGCGGCCAGAGGGCTGGTAAACGAGCGGAACCAGGAGCCCAACTGAGCGCCATCGCTCGGCCTGTAATAAACGCTCCCTCCTTTAATGACCCGACTCGCCCCTGCTGCTCGGACCCGCCACCAGGGCCCGTCTCTGGGACATGGGGGGGGGGGGGGGGGCACAGAGCCAGACAGAGGTGAAAGAAAACAGTCAACAAGCTTTTGTTATTTTCAAATGACCTTTATTATTCACTTCCAAAAAATCATACCATTCCCCACAAAGTATAAACCAAAGGCTACACTTTAAATGTCTTGAAACCTGCAAGATCGAGAAGTTCTATTTCATTTTAGTTCCTGTTTTAAAACTTGCATCACATCATGAATTTTCAGTTTTCAGTCATCTCTAAACCCCTTTATTGAAATAATACTCTCCAATGAAGATTGATGTTCCTGTCACTGCTGATTTGAGGCAGCACAGTGGTATTGGTCTGTTAACAAACACAGCTGCTGCTACTGGATGTTGAACTGGAAAAAAAGAAACTTTTCAGGTGACTCAACTATTGCATTTTTGCAGCAATGTACTGTCAGCAAGCACCAATCCCCTGAGCCCATGACAGACCCTGCAATAACATACAACAGGTCCTCTGGGCATTGGACTCCATAAAATCAGTAGATTCTTATGTTATCAGAGTGGAGATTAGCACTACATCTCCCTCTAGCATTCAGTGTGAAGGAGTTAAAATGGAAAAAACCCCCACCATATCCTGAATATTTCAAATGAGCTTCTAATGGGCCTGGACAGAAATCAAATATCCAACTGCGACGCCATGGTTCAAGAGTTTAGGTCTGCCATCCAAAGAGGGGTTGTCAGGACGGCTGATGTATAGCTGCAATTTTGCAGAGCAACAGGATCTTGGCCGCAGAGAGGAGCAGCTGTCGGATGGCTGCCTGGTGTACCATTCAGAACAATCGCACAAGCAGGCAAGGCTCCTGACCGACCGCACCACCCCTGCCCGTTTCTAAATGGGGGTGTCGCAATTCCCTCAGCCTATTTTACACCGTGTCCTTGCCCTCCCCTGTGCCCCCCCCCCCCCCCCAATATCACTTTTGGAGCTAGTTTCTGCTGCCATCACCTCACTCTCACTACACTGATGGTGAGTGATGCAAGTCCCCCCCCTCACTACACAGTGTTTTGAGATCCAAGGTGCTATATAAATGCAATCAGTTTTGTTATTGCTAACCCATCCCCTCAGCCTCTCTGTGTGCCACTCGTCCATCCAGTGACCTTGTCGTGGTGTGACATCTGGAGGCTCGGTCATGGTTTGCCTTCACACTGCAAGACTGCAATCTTCAACTAATGCGAATGGACAAGGTATCCGAGAATGAGAGACCTAGGCTTCAAATTCTGCCACACTGAGAATGCAATGGAAAATTAATATAAGACTGTCTGAGGGCAAAAACACATTGGGTACATGTCACCCCATATACTACCTCTACGCTCTGCTGATTTCCCACCCGCTTAAAAAAAAAAAAATTAAAAAAATTAAGAAATTGAAAGGAGAGGCAGGAACACTTCATCACACACTGTAGTCCCCAAAAACTGATGGGAACACGAACAGGGAACAACACAGGCAAGGAACGCCAAAATACAGCATTTAGTCTGAGAATACTCTACACACAACACTCCTCTACACCCAAGATGAGGCAAACTAATGTGCTGAGAAACCGAATCTACAGTTACAACACTGTTGAGTTACTGTAGTTAAAGAGTTTACTGGGTTTGTAGAGATCAGACCAAAATACAACATAAAAGCAAACAGAAATATTCACACAGTCAATGCACACCTAAAAACCTACTAAATGTTCACATAGACTACTCAAGGCTCATGCTCAAAGCCAACTAAATTCTCAAAACTACTCGGTTGCTCACACACACAGAGCATTCTAGGCTCATACCCAGTTAACTAAGCAGTCATACACTCAGCCTACTCAAGGCTCCAACTCAAACCCAAATCCACACTCGTACACAAGACATACTCAGTATCCAAGGCTACTTGGCCAAGGTCCTGGATGACCAGTCCAGTAGGCTTTCCAGATCCCTGTAGACCATTAACACCTCACAACCCAGAATAAACCTTCAATAAGTTAAAGACCGTCAACCCATTGGCAGGGATGAAGACACAGACCAACCTGACCTGTCCAGAGCATACTACAGCAAATATATTGATTATTCACAATACTGGATGTCAATTACAAATAATGAGGTGCCTTATATAAACTTGAAAAATAAAACTGATGATTATGAGGCAGTACATTTGTAGAATATCCAAAGAAGCACAAGAATGGCAGATATGATTATGCCTTTCTGTATGGAAAACTTACACAGATTAACCTGTTGGAGTTTCAGCTTCCAAAGCTGAACCCCCAAGGCAGTATTCGCACATGATTAAATGGTTATAATTTAATATCTGATCTACAGCTTGACATCATTTTAAAACATTTGTGAAAAAACAAACTCAGAAGTACACATTAACTCGCCTGGAAAGTAGTCATTTGGAAGGACCATGCACATAGCAAGCAAGTGGTGTTTACAAGACTATTTACAGTTGTAAGTGTTTGGCGTGTCCAGTTAAACTGTTTCCAGAGTTTTCTTCTCAAAAAAACAAACAAGAAAAAAAAAAAACATTTTGTTTGAAGCTGAGATGTGTATGAAGATCGGTTTTCTTTAAAAAACTTTTCATGTGATAAACAAATGTGGTTTATGCACATCAGACTTTACTGTTGGATTTGTGCATTGCTGCCTCTGGTGAAGCCCCTCTTCAAAAGAACTGGAGTGCTGGAAAGGCAATAATACTCCATCACTTACAAGGTTTACGATTTGAGAATGGGACTGGCTACGGTTTTCTCTACAGCACTTCAGCACAGTTCATCTCCACAGTGAAATGCTACAATATTTTCTATTGTCGTTAAAGCCAAAAAAAAAAAAAACAACAAAAAATAGATACAATTAGATCACACATCTATTTCTAAACACTTTTTTTTGCCATAGCAGCAGTAAGCTACATCCTTAAAAGAGTAACAGGTATTCCTCTACACAGGAAAAAAAAAAAAAAAAAAAAAAACCAAAACCGGTGAATTCATGAATTGACATTTTCATGATTTCGTTGAACCAGTGTCTACATGGGACAAACACACTGACGGAATAGATCCAGTCAGAGGCCAGCTCTGCTGGAGGTCTATGTTTCAGGGGTGGAAGGAGATCTATACCTTAACAGTTTAAAAGTGCCAAGGTGCAAGGCCTTACTAGTGCTGCACCACATCAGCAATATCTGGGGCTGCTCCTGAAAATGAAAAATAGATGGACACCTCCGTCCAGTTAAAAAATTAATCTCTTCTGCCAAATGCGGCATAAGGATTTATCATCTAAAATGAATTGCAACCTGTTCAGATAAAGCAGGCAGGCAGCATGCAGGAATCTTGGCCCTTAACTATACATTTTGGTCAATGCATATCCTTGGTCTTGTGTGCCATTTCCCATAGTCAGAGGACTACGGCGTTTAAAGAGCCAATTGGTTATATGTTTGAGGATCATGGTGGATCTGTAGTTATGTTCTCATTTTCAGGACCAACCCAAGGTATACTTTACACACTGAAACCCCCACTCCCTCTCTGCCCCTCCAAATCACTCCAAAACCAGTGTTGACTTCCTTCAGTCATGGCAAGGCTACAGGAAGATACAGACCCTACAAATACTGTCTGTAAAAAGGATAATACCAGATAACATTCTAAGACAAGCAGTGCAACACTAAAAAAAATTAACTTCATAATTGCTGATTACCTTTGCTGAGTTCTTTTTTTTTTTTTTTAAGAACCTTGCAAACTGGTGCTACAGTTGAAATTACATTGATATCTAGCAGATTCACTATTCAGACCCCATCTATTAAACTAGTGACATTTTTCAGTGCAGGCAACAGAAATGTATCAACACAACACTGCTCGAGCTACAAACTGCTACAACGCCAGTTAAAACAGTGGCTCCCCTGTGAACTGCTTGCTGGGTGCTGGTTTTGTAAAAGCATTAACCATACACAGGCATGACATATCTTTACATCACATGTCACTGTGATGACAGAGACTAAAATATGTGTCCGGTACACTGGATTGGGAGACAAAAAAAAGCATTAAAACCTATGTACAATGAATGGAGATTAAATGTATGCTCGGTCATTTAAATAAGATGTGCATTCAACATGGTAATATAAGATAACAGTATGCAGAATTATTGCTTTTCTGGTAGTTTTGGACCATTTCCCCCAAGCACATCATTGGCTCTGAATAATTTTTAGCAAGTTTGTAGCATGAATAATTCACTTTTTCTATAGGATGTGGCAAGGCAGCGGTGTTTAAAAAAATGGTTTTAAATAAGCTGATAAATGCTTGTTTTCTGAACTGAAAAAGCTAACATACATAACCAAGATTACATTAACTTACTTGATAATGTTACAGTCAAACAAATAAATCAGCCGTTTTACGTTTTCCCCCAAGGGGGAAAGGGAAGCCCAGAGGAGAATACAGAGTGGCCTTGCCTTGGACACCTGTGTCCAGGAACCCTGACCCCTCTATCTCAGCCACTGGTCTTTAGAAAAAGCGAACCTGAAACTCGGTCTGCGGGGTTAAGTGAAAAAGGCAACAGCTAAATGCGCGCCGCCAACAGAGAGTTCACAGAGCTCCCTCTGCTAAACGACTCCCACCTCCTTCAGTGTACCAGACACACGGCACCCCTACACCCAAACAACCAATCACAGCCACCGACACAACTGGGGGGGAGCGGGGCCAAAGCAGGTGTGTCACGTGGAGGAATGTAACAGCACGACAGCAGTGCAGCTACCGCCAGTGTGACCTCTATGTGACCTCTGAGCCCTGTCCAATCCTGCAGGGCTCTCCTTCTGATGTGGCCCTGGAGGGCTATATTACAGAGGGGGTGCAGAAGTCCTCGAACAGGGGCTGGTCCTCGATCCCTCTCGCGAAAAGGTGAATCAGCTGGCGGTGCACCCTGGAAAAAGGAAGCAGAGCAGCAGTCTGGTTTAGCGTGGCAAAATTGATATTGCGAAACAATGCAACATAATGATGTTCTAACTGAAATCATTAGGTAATCTGTTCTACATCCACATCTTTCGCTGACTTACTGTAGATGTAATGACAAACTATAAATGCTGCGCAGCCTTTTTCAAAGAACAGCAGCCTCTTGAAACAAAATGATATTCAAAATGAACACTGTAACAAAAATGCAACTTGTATTGGGCTATTACTATCATCCACTGATCCAACGCCAGTCCACCACAGTGGAGACCTGATAGTGACAGGTAAAAACACAGCCAGGCTCAAACCCGCAGTAGCTATGCTACAGTGCCCTGTGGTATAGACAGTACTCATAGTGAGAGCCTTTCCACACATAGGCACTCATGGATGCACCCATGTATTATTGTATTATTATGGTGCCAGTTCACTGTCCTGGGCAGCTACAGAGTATTACCACTGTTAAATTCCCACAGCCTGTTACCATCAGAAAATGGGCAATCATTTATGCAAGCACATCATAACAAGTACTTTAGTCTAATATTTAAACTTAAAATCTTATTTATATTATTTTTTGTCAAGTAAGACAAAAAGATTGCCAATGAGGTCAGATCGATTGACTCAGTGGGGGAAGAAAATTTCACTTGTCAAGCAAAAAGTAATTTAAACAAGCTAATTTACTTGTGCGGGAAAAAAATAATTTAAGTCTCATTACAAAAATAAAACACTTGTTAAGATGGTGAGGGGTGTCCAGCCTTATCTGAAAAGAGCTGGTGTGGGCGCAGGTTTTGCTCATTCATATAATTAACTAATCATCATCTTCAATCAACTTGCTAAGTAGAATGAGTTGCTGTGGCTAAAATAAAAGCCTGCACCCACACAGGCCCTTTCCTTACAAGATTGGACACGCCTGATTTCATAGATTCATCAAGGATTTATTAAAATGTAAGAAAGTGTATCATATTGTGAGTCCCAAGTTAACACCACTCTTTTCCTGGTAAGAGCACGCATGCCATGCAGCGAACCACAACACGCGTGGCCTTAACGTGTTCAATCCGCCGGCGACGGCGTGGAACCTGCCGCAGAGGACTCAGATGATTCGCTGAGATACCCCTGAACCCCCCTCACCCCCCCCCCCCCCCCCGCATCCACTGCTCCCGCCACCCCCCGCCCCCCCCCCCCACTCCCGGGGGCACACCGAAAGAACGAGCGCTGCCCGTCCGCGCCCCTCTTGACCACCGCCACGTCCTCATCGGTTATCCGAACAACCGGTTCATTTGCTGACTCACTTCAAGAACAATTACTGGAGAGGAAAAATGCAATGAGCGAATGGATTTCAATTTAATTAAAAGGGAGTGCGCTTTTAACGGAGGGAAGGCTATTAAATTAAGGACATTACACAGCCATGCATCACTGACAAAGTACAATTCGCTGATTGGTTACAGCGGTGCATTAAACGAGTGATGAATTCGGGAGGCGAGCAGTCGCGCTACCGGGAGATTCCTCGGCCGATACCGGGGCTAAGCCTCTCCTGATCGCCGCGGTTCTGCCTCCAGATAAGACCGTAATGGTTCTCGTGGCCGCTCGGAGCGGGGGAAATGAGTAGCCGCGAACCGCGCGGAAGGGGCTACGAGCCAATCGGCTCAGCGCGCGAAAGGCCCGGGATCAGCGAGGGAGGGATCCGGATTCGTGCACGGACCCGATTGCTGGGCATGGCGAGAGGGCGTGTCCATCCGTGCCGTGGCACGTCCTGCCTGTGCCCCCCCCCCCCCCCCCCTGCCCGAACACCACACATACACTCATTCATCACCTGGACGAGGCCACACCCCTGTTCCCCTGCTGGGGTGATTCATATTAAAACAAATCGGAGCTTATCATGCAGCCCATTTTGCAACTTAAATTTCAACCTTTTGAAATGGGAGCATCTCATTTGAGAATGCTGCGTCCCTTTTTTTCAAGACTAGAACGTATCGCATGGGGTATATTGTCCCATCTGGGAAGGGGCCGTTTCCTGAGTACACTTTTAAACGGCTGTATCACAAACACAATCAGGATTTGTTGCTATGATTTATGTTGGATTTGTTACATGTACAGTACCTGCACATAGATTGACAATTAATTCAATATTTTGCAGCAATTTCTCTTTTTGGCATAATACTATCAACATAAAACAAAAATGCAGAAATAATTAGTATTTGTGTTAAGCAAGTAATAATTATCACACCACCTTATATGTACTAGTTCATACCTATATGATTGAGCAGTCTAATGGTCACATAATGTCATTACCACACGTGGTTTTGAATAGATTTTTAAAGACAAAAATGGCTCCAAGAAACTGAAGTCATTCTTTAAGCAGTGTTTTCATAACTTGCGCCGGCACTGTAGGGATTAAGGCTTCGTCAGAGCATGATGGCTTTGTTGGCTTTGTGGTGGTCATATACCGTGAGTAATATTGCGCTTGTCTATTTTGTTTTGTACTAGTAGCATTCTCTGAAATTCATCCAATACAAGAACATCAGCCAAATAGAAACAGCATCCAAAATATGGCAGAGTTCCATTACCTTGACTGCATTTGTTGAAAATAGCCATCACTGTCTGGATCCTATCCATTCTGTGAGGGCAGTGCAAGCACAGGACCTTGGGTTGGGATCAATGATAATGGGTAACGGACTGCATTTTTACAGCACCTTCATCGTCTGAAAATGGCTTGAGAGTGAAGGGGGAAGCTCCACTTAACAGACAGCGTTGTGTAACACCTACACTGGTGTGCAGTCGTCAACACCTGCTTCCATTCGAGTCCTGAGGCCATGGCTGAATGATGCTAACCACCTACGAGCTATTAATCTCCTGTATTTATTTTCCATCATGTGCCGTTGCTTTTAAGCCAAGTGGAGATTAACGTTTTTCCACATGAGATGTTTGTTTAATTATTCATTAACTCTGAACTCCCATTTCTGTTCATGCGGTGTTCCCTGCAACACCAAGTGGAGATTAAAACATTCCTAGCGAGAGACGTTTGTTTATTTGGTTGTTCATTAACTTTTTTTTTTTTTTCATCACAGTGGAACCTGACCCTGAAAAAGTGCTGAACTATTTTTAACTAGTGTCGCCCACCAGAGCAGGTTTATAACCTGCCTGAATTAATTTGAACTTTGAATATGAATTAAATTGGATCTCTTGGATCGCATTAGCCGCTGAAGATTACTTTCACTTTTGTATTTGCACGCGGGACATTCTGACGTCGCGTTCCGCTAATAAGCCCAATTTAAGACTCGAAAGCAGCCTTATCTGCAGCTGTGCCCCACGGAGGACTTCTCACCTGGAACAATTACAGGGACTGGCAACGCGGAACACTCCGCAAATTAGCCCCGCCATCCCAGGTGCGCTCCCCTCCGACGGCGGAAACGAACGATGTCGTCGTGATTAGAAAACAAATCGCAGCTTAAAGCACCGGAGACCATTGGAAGTGGCAGAAATTACGGGGATTAGACGCCGTACAAGCCGCAGTGCGCCAGCGCGCTCGCGCCAGGCCCGGTGTGGCAGAACGTGCCGTCGCCACGCTAATGCATTTTAAGAGCCTCTCTGTCAGATACCATCCATTAAGAGTTTGTATACAAAAATGACTCTCACACTCACAAACACACTCACTCACTCACACACACACACCTACTCACTCACTCACTCACTCACAAACACACTCACTCACTCACTCACTCACTCACACACACACACTCACACACATACACACACACTCACTCACACACACTCACACACACACACACACACACACTCACTCACACTCACTCACTCACACACACACACACACACACACACACACACACACACACACACTCACACACACACACACACTCACACACACACTCACTCACTCACACACACACACACACACTCACTCACTCACACACACACACACACATCACACACTCACACACACACACACACCCTACTCACTCACACTCACTCTCACACACATACACACACTCACACACACACACACACTCACACACACACAGATGTACACCCCCACGCACTGCCACTCCCAGACGCCAGATGAAAGTGACAGACAGGCCCAGAGGTTCCAGCAGTTGGCATGACTGTGGCAGCAGCGCTTATTTACAGTGCCGAAAAAGCTGTGAAGAAACTCAGCCACTCACTCATACTTGCATACAGGCAAATGAAAGGCTAAGAGCTTCATCAATTGTAAAGCGCTTTGGATAAAAGCGCTATATAAATGCAGTCCATTTACCATTTACCAAGAGCTTTAGCGTAGACTTACCCCACTTCGATGGTGGCATGGGGCAGAATCTCTCCGTCGCAGTTCCAGCTGCTGTTGACGGGGGTGCAGCCGCAAGCGGGGTGGTCTCTGCAGATCTGCCGGAGCAGCCTCTTCCCGCCCCTTGCCCCGCCCCCTGCCCCGCCACCTCTCAGGTCCAGCTCCAGGTCGCTCTCGCACTGCGTGGGGGAGAAGCGGAACTTGCGCACTCGATGCACCTCCACGAAGGCCAGGTCAAACTGCAGGAAAAGAGGAGGAGGAGGAGGAGGAGGAGGAGGAGGTCCAGTTTAGGATGATGCCAATCACAAAGCTGGACCCAGCACACCAGGCAACACACCCCCACAGTTTACTTTAACATCAGATGTGTTTTCTGTCTTCAGGTGGAGTAACCCTGCAATTTACTCACAAACACACTTGCCTTTATTAATCCAGCTTCCCTGCATTCATGCAGGTTATTTTCTTAAAGTGTTGTGGCAAAGCGCACATTTATTTACTGGCCTCTTGACCCTACAGTACCGGCAGCTGCAGTCATTACCGACTGCTGAAAGCCTGCCTCGTTTACCCGCCCATTCCAGGCTGTCTGGAAACGGCGTTCTCTGCCAGCGGCCCCTGATGAAACAGCGGACCGGCGTTTTTAGCGGGACGCGGATGTTATTGAGACCCGAGCTGACCCGAGCTGAACCCCGCATTACGCAAGTGCCGTCCCAGCCAAATGGCGGCACGGAGCGATTATTCCTCCTCCGCTCTCTTTTCTTCTGCCTCCCACTCTTTCCACTGGCATTTCCCTCTCCGTCTGTCTTTCTCTCTCTCTCTCTCTCTCCCCCTTTCCCTCTATCGCAGCCAACACACCATCCTCTACACTTCAGTGCCCAGAACCTTCTACACTGGCCTCACAACAGTCAGGAATACCAAGCAAGGACTACTCCCGTTCCCTGTATTCCAGAGGTAGACCCTTAATGTCTCCTTTGCATTTGTGAGGGAGCTCTTGACTCTCAATTTAGGTGACGACAGAACCGTGCTCGGTATTACAATAAAGCTTGTGAATGTGACGTGAGTCTTGCCGGGCCATTTTCCCCTGTCTGTCAGCCTGTTAGTCCGTTAGGCAGCCAGCCAACCAATCAGCATTACTCTGCACCGTGCCATTTACATTCGGGTCGTCACACAGTGCCACACAATGGACATTTTCCCGGTGGGAATCCAAAAAGTGTAACATCCGCAAAAAAGGCAATCGCGCTGACCTCCCGGGAAATGGCGGGACACGGCAGCAGAGCAGCGAATTAAGACGCTGAACAGAAATAGGTGGGGAAACTAGGTCAACGATTTTAAGAGCGATGGGACAAACTCGCGTCCCGTAATATATGGAGTTCAGATGGTGCGCTGATCTTTTGCCCAGGGGAACGACACATCTGGAACCTTCCGCAGGTGACACTGCAGTCCGGGCCCAGTTATCTTTACGAGACGTCGAGAAGCCATTAAAGATGCTCGCCGTCTGTTTTAACGGCCTACGCATGTGAGGCATTATCACACCTGGATACGCAAGAGGGAGAGAGCGGACGCTCGGTGCCAGGAAGACCCCCGAAACGCTAAGCCAAGGGCTCCGGAGGGGACGGCTAATGGAGCCTGATGAGTCAATTTAAAAGGGTAATTGGAGCCAATGGGAAATCAAAGGGACGTGTCTGCCAGGATTTGGCATGTACATTCCTGAAGACTCGTCTAAAGCCTTTTGTGAAAACTGAAAGCCGTTCTCAGTCAAGTTTAGTCACATGTACTGTAAGGCACCGCATACTGGGGATGGAGGGGTAACCACGGTAATCTCTGTTCTGGGATATAAACACGGCAGGACACAATGGCATATTCAACTGCAGTCGCGCACTCACTTCAATTAAGTGATTAGTTTGTCAAAGAATATAACATTTGAATGGATGACAGGGAAGAGGAGTTGGAGGCTGGTGCTTAGCTGGACGAAGTTAGCGGCAGGCTAATTGCTTTTGCTTTTGTATGATATTAAGAAAAAAGAGAGACAGGCTCTCAACTGAAGTCACTGTCTTTGTATTTTCTGTGGCAAGAGACAGACTGTACTTAAATATATCTGTTGATGTAGCACAGGGGGAAGAGTCAGCGAAAATAGCTTGACATCTTTCAGTAGTCTCAGCATACAGAGTGGCCATACTAGGACTTATCTGATGGTAAACACAGAGAGGGTGATGGTATCCAGTGACCTTTGCTGGCTGGGACATTTGGACAGTGAGTCACTAAATCAGGATACGCTTGCTGGCATTTCTGAGGTGACTATAGTCCGGGACTGTGGGATTGACCATACCTGGTCACCTTTGACATTGTGGACAATGGGGTTGACCATACCTGATCATCTCTGTCATTGTGGACAATGGGGTTGACCATACCTGATCATCTCTGTCATTGTAGACAATGGGATTAACCGTAAATTGTCATCTTTGACAATGTGGACAGTGGTTGTGATTACACTCGTGTGGACAGTGGGACACAGGGAGTGACCGCACTCGGTCTTCTTCGATACACATGGACAACTGGAGTGATCATACACGGTGGTCTTTGGAGACATGGCCAGTGAGGAGTGACCGTACCTGGTCATCTTTAATAGTATGGATAACTGGAGTGGTAATACACGGTGGTCTTTGCTGACGTGGCCAGTGAGGAGTGACCGTACCTGGTCATCTTTAATAGTATGGATAACTGGAGTGATCGTGCACGGTGGTCTTTGCTGATATGGCCAGTGAGGAGTGACCGTACCAGGTCATCTTTAATAGTATGGATAACTGGAGTGATTGTGCACGGTGGTCTTTGCTGACGTGGCCAGTGAGGAGTGACCGTACCTGGTCATCTTTAATAGTATGGATAACTGGAGTGATCATACACGGTGGTCTTTGCAGACGTGGCCAGTGAGGAGTGACCGTACCAGGTCATCTTTAATAGTATGGATAACTGGAGTGATCGTGCATGGTGGTCTTTGCAGACGTGGTCAGTGAGGAGTGACCGTACCTGGTCGTCCTTGTTGGTGTGGCGCAGGAGGTGACGCAGGAAGTTGACCCGGGAGCACTTGCGGATGAGGATGAGGTCGGTGGTGCCGTCGGCCAGGTGAGCGGCGGGCGACAGGCCCTTGGGGCTCCGAGGGCAGGCGCAGCTCATGGTGGCGGCGTTTATGGCCAGGAACTTCCCACGGATCACCCGCCAATCACCCTCCATCTCTACAGCACGCAATCAAACAGGAAGCCATGGACTCATACTCTACTCAACACGCAACACGACCATGAGGCAGATACACAATGCGCCCTCAACCCATTTCACAATAACTAAGAATTTACAGAACAAAGTTAACTACTCATACTCCCAACACGTTCAACCATGAGATTAATCCTATATTTTACATCAACAAATGTTAGATTGATGTTAAATAAATTTCCAGCACCAGCTCCAGCTCCTTTGAGAACACAGAATAAAATAGTGTCTGAAGATTGACTTTATAAAAATGTCACCCATGCCAAAACATCTAATTGTTTAAAGATTTTCGACATAATTTGCACTTATTTTCACATTTAGCAGGCAGAAGAATCTGGGTCTCGAGAGAGCGGGTAAGTAAACCAACAGCAAAGTAATGGAGTCAAAAGCAATGAAGGGGGTGCCAGCTGTGTTTAGCAGTTTCTCCTTAATGGGATAATACTTGTGGAACTCTACTTTAAAATGACATTTCAAAGGGACAAAAAAACAGAATGTGGACCCACTGCCTGCACCACTGCTCTGCCTTTCAAGTGTCACTGTTGCATTGTGGGTATCTCATTTGCAGGCAGCCGGCACTCGTGGTTTTTTTTGTAGCGGCGGTGATATTTCCACTCCAAACGGAGCCGTAATGATGCGGCTGCTCACTCGAACGGGGAGGCTGCAGTCAGGGTTTGGCAGGGACGCTATCGCTCTGATTACGAGGGTGGCCCCCTCTCTCCCACGGCCCCGCGGGGGCCCCTCGGGAGCCCCGTTCCCTCCCCCCTCCCCCCACCACCCGACCAGCGCCGAAGAAGGAGCCGCTCCGGAGATCAACATGCAAAACTGCCAATTAGGGAGCGGGGAGCGCGGCCCGTTGTTTTCCAGTAAACACAGCTTATCTGTCGCTCCGCATAAGCAAACACAAATCACGTTTGCCACGCTCGCGTGACACTTTCCCAGAAGTCCCCCCCTGCTCGGCGCGCGGCGATCGCTGAGCCACAGAGATAATGTGTGGCTCCTGATGAAAGCGAGCGCTCCCCTGGCGCCGCTCCGCCGGGCGCCCTCCCGCCGTTCGGCTCGGCGTCATAACGGAGGAGGAGGCCAGACTCGGGGACGGATTCGCAGGGAGGCCTGCGGTCTTCCCGGGAAGACACGCGGCTTTGTCGGGAGAGACAGTAACCGGGACACCCAGAGCCCTGCTGGATGCTAACCCAATTGTGTTTTCCCCTTTGATACGCACACTGGCGATGCCATAATCTTTCACACACACACACACACACACAGACACAGACAAACACACACACAGACGAACACACACACTCACACACAGACACAGACACACACACACACACACAGACAAACACACACACACACAAAAGAGAAAGGCTTTAAAGAGGAATGGGAGCATGCCAGCTTCTCACCGCTGCAGGAGATGGGCTCCTCCATCTTGTGGAGCTGCGCCTCCTCGGAGAGGAGCTTCCCGTTATGCTGGCAGATGTAGCACCTGCAGGGGGAGGCAGGAGAGATGGGCTGTCAGTGAGCACATTCCACACACAGTGTGCGGGTCTTCCACAGGACCACATAGGACCGAGCGCATCTTTCCTGTGTGAGATGACTGCAATGTTTTAACCAGGAACAAAGGCCTGTCTTTTTCGTTCTAGGGGACTCTGATGTAAAGGATTAAAAAAAAACTGAGCTTGTGACAAGAAGAGTACAGGTCCAAATTCCCAGGTCCAAAAATGCCACTGTAACCTTGAGAGAGATACTTACTGTAAAGGCAAAACTGCTTCAGTTCTGGCTGCATTAAGGGATAGCGTTAAGAAAAACGTGACCAAGGCCACTCGTGTTTCTGCTAAGCAACTAAATAACTGAATATAATGTAGCAATATATGTGAATGGTTTTATTGCAGGTACATCTTATTTATTTAAATAGATTTTATGGCTTATTTACCCAGCTCTGCACTTGGTCTTGTCCCTCGGATTCCCCAAGATATCTGTAGCTGGTAGAAACGATACGGTCCCTTCATAGTGATGATGTGTCAGAAATGTCTTCACACCTGCAACGTGAAAACGTAATGAAATCCATGCCTTCAGAGACCGCGCCACAGATGGAACCGTGGGGACATAACAGGCAAAGTGGATGGTGTGGCGTCTCCTTCATTGACGCGGGTCACTCACCTGAGAAGTTGTACCTGGCCGGGCCCATCCAGCGCTTCCTCTCGCTGTCGGCCAGCACGTCCCCGTAGAAACCGTACCCGAGCAGGGACACCGAGTACCTGAGGAAGGTGTTGTTGTGGTGGACCGAGCAGATGTCTAGAGGCTGGTAGTCCCCTGCAGAGGGAATCCCCAGAACCCGCACCCCGTGAGTGAGAAGCTGTGAGCAGCCTCCCCCCTCCTGCCCCCCCCCCCCCAATCTGAAATGCAGCCATTTCTTTCACTTCACCACAGTTAGCACAAGTAAGTAGGGCAGGGCTTCTCTAAGGGCTAGCGGTGTGGCACTGTGAGTTAATGATCTTGGCTTGCCACCGGGGGGATATAGGCTACAATCCCCTGTGGGGCAGCAGCAGCACCTGTGAACCTGACTACTAAATGGATGTGTGGCACAGTGGCTAACAAACTGGGATTGTAACCAGAACTTTGCAAGTTCTATTCCCCAAGGGGGGGAAACACCATTGTACCCTTCAGCAGAATAAGCTGACTTGCTTCTGTGAAATATCCATCTGCATAAAAGTGTAAATGAAGCTATGAATCTTGTCCTGGATCAGGGCTTCAGCTAAGATCATATTTATGAGCTAAACTAAATAATGCATGTATGTATCTATGCAAGTATGTATCTACATATATTACTACTACTACTACTACTACTACTACTAATAATAATAATAATAATTATTATTATTATAAACCATGTATTTTATCCATTTCTGTAAAATTAACACTATGCAACTCATTCTAGATAAGTGTGTCTATTAATCTAATAAATGATAGTAAGCGGAGAAAGACTGGATGGATGGTAGACAGGAAATATCCTTCTTCCTGACCTATTTGTTCATTGACAGCACAGCAGGGAGACCCTGAGCACAGATAACACACGTATATCTGTCAGCTGCAGACTTTGGTCACGTCTGGAGAAAATCCGCTCACCCACGATGACGTGCAAGGCCGAGGTCACGGGGTCGTTGATCCCCACCGTCGCGTAGCAGATGCAGTCGGTTGAACCTGAATTTTTAAAAAAGAGAGAGAGATTCAGTCACGGGCGTTTGCGCCATACGCCGAGACTAATGCGAAAGTGACACAAGGTTCAGGAAGTGGTTGGCTCTCAAGGTTAAAGGAAGCCATTAATATCCGCGGCCTGCTAGGCCGATAATGGCTCAGACGCGGCGCCCGAAAGTGCTACGACAGGAAAAAATAAATAAAAAAATAAAACGTTAAAAAAAAATCTAAAGCGTCGGCGAGCATTACGGAAAGCACTTTATACTTAGAACATGAGTCATCAAAGCCCAATAACGCTGGCGTGAAGCTTACGAATGTATCTACGGTACTCCTCCTAAAAGCCAATATGCCATTCTGTTCAAAAGTGGGGAGGAGGGGAGGAGGGGGGAAACCTCAAAGGGAAAATTTTGAGACAGCCCTCATCGTACAGATCAGCAGTTTATCGCCGGGGCCCGATATTCGCTTGATCAGCACGAGATCAGCATGCGAAAGGGAGCGGAGTGTCATAACCGTCGATTAGACTCCTGATAAAAATAAATGCATAAATATCGCCGAATTACACCGAGGTCTCCCCGGCGCTGCGTTTGAATAATAAACCACCGCAGAAGAACGGGGGGGGGGGGGGGGGGTGAGTTCAGAGCGGAGTCTGGCTACGGTAAACAATGAGCCGATCACGCCGCTGCCAGCCGGGAGCTTTATTGAGCTCACATGGGACTTGAGAGAGACGAGAGCTTGGCATCATTTCCTCCTCTTTACAGCCATCACTCCATGATCACATCGCGGCATGAGCGATATACTTTTATTTCGCCGAGATAAAAAAGCAGCGCTGCATCTGATCCAGGCACGCAGAGTTCACACGTTCAATTTCTCAGCATTTTGACTGGGAGAAATAAAATAAGGTTACATTCCCCATTGAATTTTTTTTAAATCGATGTTGACTACGGGACTCTTAAAAATAAACTTTACTGCTGATTTATTAGTTGGGTTACATTGCTATTAAATAAAAAATCACAGAAGTTTGCTGTCTGTCACGTGTTTTGGCAACAAGTAGTCATGTGACATATTTAATTACAGCAAAAACGGCAAGAAACTTGGATTAAGGGCCATGACTATGTTTACATGCATGCAATATTCTGAATAATGGTGCTTTATCCTGACAATGGTCAAACTGCAAATAAGCTGTTGAAGTGCATCATTCAAAACTAACATTGCCAGCTGCTGACATTCCCATAAGCCGCATATGCTAATCAGGGTGTTCCATATGAACGCTGTTGGCTATGTGTAAATTATTTGGGAAAGTGTGTATTATTTGGGAAAGATGCTTGCTTCTGTGCTACCTCGTAAAATAGCATATTGAGAAACGGTCATTCTCATCAATACCCACAACAATTTTCTCAGCAATATTTTCTAAAGACTCTCTCGCATCCAGATACTGAATTGTATTCACGTGTTCGGGGACAGAAATCTGCTTGCAGAAGCTCCGTAATGCGAGCTATTTGGCTGCAAACGCGATGGCAAGCTGGGGAGTGAATTAAGAAAGATTCCTTGGGCAATGTGCAAATGTAAGCTTATTTGCAGGTGGGAGGTATATTCCAAATAGCATGCTTACCCGACTCAATATATTCAGTTTTCACTATTCGGACATATTCAGGATATTTGAATGTGAAGTGTCTGCCTGCAAACATAGTCACTGGCATAATCAGTTGCTAAGAATGTAATATTATGGGATGTTGGGGATTCCGTAAGTAAAGAATGCATATGGAGATGTAGCTCTGGTATGGACTGATTGATTTCAGAATATTTCTGCAGGAGTTAGGAAGGTACAGCACTTACAACATCCATACACCCATTTTCAGAAATGGCAGCAAACCTTTAGAGGTTCATGGTGCGACACAGCCGAACCAGACAGGTACAGGCTCCAAGGTGGGCTGCCTGTTTGTCGCTGTTGTGCAAACTTAACCGAAAGAAAAACACTTCCTGAATATTTAATAAGGAAGGAGACACGCTATTCCTCACTCAGGCTTATGCATTTAAGTTAATCATTTTGGACAGCTCAAGGCCCTGTGGAAGCACCTGCTAACAGAAGACATTACGAAACGTTTTACACTTACATTACCCCCAGCACTTAGGCCCCGGACGAAGGGGGGGGGGGGGGGGGGGGGGGGGGGGGGGGGCGAGCTGTGCCAGATTGACAAAGGGGTTTGGCGTCTCAAAACTTGTTTGTTGGTCTTTGCAGCATACAAGCTTTTACAGTGTAACGGCCTCTGTGCCATAAATTGGGTTGAGATTTTATGTTTGGGTCACGGTTAAGAGCTGGAAATGAGAGGACCAGAGAACCCACACACAGACAAAGCCATATACACCCACACGCACACAGACAAGCACACACACAAACACACACACACACACACACACACACACAAACAGGGGAAAAAGATTCCGAGAGCTGTACACTAGCAACACTCAGAATCTTGGACAAGCGGGCTCAACCACCCCCCCCCCCTGAAAACAAAAACCCAGCAGAGCAAAAAAAAAAAAAAAAAAAAAAAACGTTTCACAAAATCCCTGAGGGTCCTGAGCAGAGGGGTGGCAGCGATGCTGAACAGAAAGCTGCAGGCTGGATTCCCAGGTCTGAATCTCAGGCGGGGAACGGCTATTTACCCACGGCCCCTTGCCTGAGCAATGTAAATAATCATACGGTAAAGCACGACGCTAACTGCGGTAATAACAATCACAGCAAAGATTACAGCGCTTTACGAACAGAGCGCGTGCAGTGGCTCGCAGGGGAAAGCATTAAGAGAGGAAGAAAAAAGAAAATTAAAATTATTTCCAATGGGGAAAGAATAAAGTAACGTTGATGTGCAGGTATTCAAGATCTAGAGAACAATGAAAGCAAAATAACTTTGGGGGGAAAAAAAAAACTAAAAGGAATTAAAAGCAGGACTTTAAAAAGTGGGTTTTCAATTCAAAGCTAAAGCCGATGGCCGAGGGAGCAGAGCTAATTGGTTAGCTTTTCATTGCGCAATCAAAAGCTACAAAAAAAAAAACAAAAAAAAAAAAAACAAGGCAAAGACTGCCCTTGCTTTTCATTCTACTTCTGGGAACATACATAAATGAGTCTTGTGTTGTTATCATTACTGCCAGCATGGTCTTGAGACGGGAATAAATCACACCTTATCCGGAGAGCGATGGGCCAAGTTCTGTAATTTATGCTCGCTTTCATCAATTTAAAAGGACGACGTGGACCCCGTAATGGACTTTTGAAAGATGGACCTCCGCCTTTTCCCCAAACGCGTTGTTGCCGCGGCGCTGCGCGGTTGCCATGCGACTCTCCGCTGTCCCTTAGCAACACGACGTTCATTCTGAATTCTGAAGGTGACTCGCACAGCTGTCGCCGCACCGGCCGCTTCTGCCCGCCGTACAGCGGTGCCCCGGCCCCCGGAACGAGCGATCGCTTCGCTGCCCCCGCCGCGCTCGGCGACATGCCCGTGCCTGCGCGAACGCGGAGACGGAATGACACACGTGCGCGCAGGGCGTGTGCGCCGCTGACTCGGACACCTGAGGGGATGTTTTCGGTAGTAGTCAGGTCGTGCCACGTTGCACTCCGATGTAAGAAGCTCTACGAGCTTCAAATACCGGGAAACAAATCTGGTAGCATAAGGTATGCACTTCAGCATGTCTGAACATCTATTTGGGAAAAAAATATCACAGATCATTAACTGTACATTAACAACCGCGTTCCTGGTCATAATAACCGTACATTCTAGTAAAATGCATTACATGGTCAAACGTATGTGGACACTTGACATCCACTTGACTTCTCATCCAAAATTATGGGCATTAATATGGATTTGGTCCAACCTTTGCTGCTATAACAACCTAGACTCTTCTGGGAGGGATTTATACTAGATGTTGGAGCATTGCTACAGGGATTTGCTTCCATTCGGCCAGAAGGGCATTAGAGAGGTCGGGCCCTGATTGGGGGATTAGGCCTGGTTTCTGGAACATTCCTCTGTCTGAGGGACAGACGAAGATTCAATATTCAGTAACTGTAATGCGATTTGTCCTTGGCTTTGAGCCTCACATAGGGCCTATTTACTTTTTTCTCCACAATTCACTGGCATTCGTGAAAACCGATTTGGGAAATTTTTAAAAAGTCAAGAAAAAAAGGTCTGCTGAAATTTTTCACTTAAAAGTTTGAAACAAAGCATGTTGTGGTCGGACTGAATCGGGTGTTGAGGTCAGTGAAGCAGGAAGCATAGCAGGACCCAGCTCCGAGAGTAATAGCCGAGCTCCCAATGGATCCTGATATCTGTTGCTGCAGCCAGGAAACCAACACTATAACACATGCTCAGATGGTTGCCAGGTAACCCTCTCTAAATGCCAAATGGATTGGCTTCAGCTGCTTTATACATGAACGCTCCCAACAACTTAAATGTGTTGTTAATTCAGTGTGGCAGGGATCTTGCTCCAAATTAATCCAAACCAGGGAACAGGGAAGTTTTTTTTGAGCACATTTTATTGCACTGATATTTTCTTTTCTTCAACCAACCAAAAGACATCTCAAGGCTTTTTTTTTTCTACACCGCAATTCAAATCCGTGACTGAATAAAGGTACCTGCAGGAATGATGCCGATCCGGATTCCGCACGGCACCAGCTTCTCTTCTGCGCAGTTCTGGTCCACTCCGCAGTCTGCCTGCGTTCGCGAGACCAGCCCGTGAACGATCTCGCTGAACATGCCGTCGCCCCCGACGCAGACCACCCTGCCGAGGGCCAAACGCTCAGTTCAGTTTCACTTGACTCATTACATATACAGCATTAGCGCTAAAACCTATAGCACCCCACTCCCTCTCATTACACTGCAATAGTGCAAAAGCCTACAGAACCTTACTCATCTCATTATATAGTGTTACTGCTAAAGGTGATAGCACCCTACTCTCTCTCATTACACTGTGTTAGCGCTATAGCCTACAGCTCCCTCTCACTACATGACACTGATATCACTTGTGACCTCTGAAATGACACTGTCATTGTCGAGACACTATAGCCCCTTAAAATCCCCTTGATTGAACATAAAGTATGTTTTTTTATGTGGGGGATTATTATTTTTGGGATGGATTAGCATTTGTTACTCACAAAAACTATACCGTTATTAACCAAAAGGGCAGGCAGATCACAAAAAAAACAGCCAGAGGAAATAATCTGTTTAATCCCTCTGGCTTCAGGGTTCATGATAAATAAGCTGTTATCTGACCCCTCAGAGCCGATGAGAACTTTGGGTCGGCCGCCGAGTCCGTTTAGCCGAACCGGCGGTTAAAATCCCTCCCCTCGAGAGGGACGGGGCGTGACTCTGCTCAACGGGAGCGCATGAGTCACAGGGGCCCGCTTTAGACAGGCTAGCTGCGCTTAGGGTCACTGCTGGTGCCCGAGCAAGCCCCTCGGCTTCCTCATTCAAACATTTATTTCGGAGTAAAGCGCTTGAGGAAAAATAAGAAACATGCTGGGGCTTTGCCAAGATAGCCTTGCAAGCGATAGTGGATGAGAACACATCAAGGCCAGGATTTTGGTATTTTGGTATATTTTTTTTTAGCATTTCTTCCTTTTCATTTTTAGCGACGGCTTTACCCAGCAAAGCGCTATTTCCTCTCAGCTGTAGGCCCAGTCTCAAATTGTCGTGTTATAGCGAAACTCATTTTTTTCCCACTATAACACGTGTATGATATAATAATATACAGAACAGAACAGCTATTTTCTGGCCACATTTATGCTCTGAAACAGAGGGCCACAGTCTTTGGTGACCACATGCAGAGAACAGTAACGTGCCAGTCGTTGTAATGAAAGGCTTTTTTTCCCTCCCACTTTCATCCATTCTGATTCCCACATACCCATCATATTTCTTTAGGTCCGCCTCCATCTTCAAGTGGTCCCGGGCATGATTTGCATATTCAGTAACTACAAAACCAATAAATAAACATCAATTTAAATAATTAACCAAGTCCACCACAGACACACACAAACACAGACATAAACGCACACACACAACAACACAATCCATTTTTTTTCCATACCCCAATGAGGCTGTTATGAAAGTGAGATAGATACTCTGTGTAACAGAAGCAAAGGTTTTATGTTTGGCCGAGGCAAATAGAACTTTACCAGTTGCTATGGTAATTTAGTCACGTGACATTCAGAGGGCAGGAACTGTACGGAAACAAGCCACAATACCCTTTATATAAAAGATAAAAACAAACAACTGAAACCCCAGAGGGACTGGTTGATTTTCAAAAGACTTCGGCCCATTTACTGAAAGACAGGCCCAATAAGGCTGCTAGCTGGGGGCGGTGTGGACCATCTGCATCGACGAGGTCATTAGATCAAACATTATTCCCGCGTCCGCTGTGAAGGGGATACGCGGTTTCCCATTCGTGAAATACCAACACGACTGTAAAATTCACTCGCGCTCTTGCGCAACAGTCCATCGGTCACATGGTGGTTATATACGATCGCGAGGTGCCAATATCAGGTATGGACCGCAGCCACCTTAAAGACTGCGATAAATAATTGATGCCTTTGGATTCCCGTGTTTATCGACCATCAGAGCTTCCATTATAGTATTTTTGTGATGGATGGGGCAATAAATAAAATCATATTCCCCGCCATGTTTGGCAGACTTGGCCATTTGCCTACAGAGATCAATTTGCCGGCCACCAAGGCTCGCTTTTTATTTAAATGTTAATGTCGGCCGCTGACAGCTACTCACCAATCACGTCGGTGGATATCGAGGCACGGGAAAAGAGCGGGGCCACTTTTTCCTCGTAGATCAGTTTCCCCTGTTGTTTCCCTCCGTAGGGATTAATATACACCAGCAAATGCTTTGGTCTGCTGGCTGCGAAAACAACAAGAGGCTCGATCATTAAATGGAAGCCAGGCTATTTGCTTAGCCGCGGCGGCACAGCTGACAACAGCACCATCATTTTCAGCCGCCGAAAGAACCTTTCGAGGAATGACGCCAGACGGGTGCGGTGCGTTGCCCCCAAACTCCAAAAAGCGACAGTGAGGAACCTTCCGCCATTATCCTACAGATCAATTTCATATATATATTTTTTTTTTTTGAAGACGGGAGCCCCAGACCAAAACCAATAAACAACATAGAAATATTAATTATGAAACCAAGTCAGCAGAATTAATCCACAAACAGCAGGCAACAAAACAACAGAAGTGAATGCAATCCCTCTGGGATGGGGACACAACATTTATATGAAGTTTTCCTTGATGAAACACAAAGGCCTGGGCTCAATCACCATTACTCAACGTGTCTTTTTAGAGAAATAAACTAAAGATATCGACAAAGGTTTGTTGATCTGATGGTGTTGATTATGTTGTGTGTAAGGCAGCAGAGGGGGACATACTCAGCAGTAACAGCTGTTCCCTGATGCTCTGGACCCATTGCTGACACAGCGCCCAATCAGAGCAGTGGAAGGTGACATCACTGCACCGCCAGCGGTGCTGCCGTCCCCTCTCAACGTAGGACACTGAGAGACAGAGGAGAAAGAGTGAGATGGATGGAAGGGGGGGGGGGGGCAAAGACAGGGAAATGATAGAGGGAGAGAAAGAGAAAAGGAGAGAATTAGGAAATAAAGAAAGGAAATACACAGAGAGAGGGGCAAGATGCAGAAAGAGAAATCAAGGAGAGGCAGGGAGATAAGAATAGAGAGGTATTTAGAAAGAAAAAACAGCAACAGAGAGAGACATGGGGACATAGAGAGAGAGAGAGAGAGAGAGAATGAGAGAGAAATAGGGAGGGGAAAATACAAAGGCCAATGGCAAACAGAAAAGCACAAGAACCGTGAGAAATGGCGGGGTGATTACGATCTTTCAGCTGCCCGTGGAATTCTCATCGAGATAACTACAAGGCGTTCTTCCTCAGAGGGAAGAAAAGGGGCACGACTGTATCTGTGAAAGAGACACGCGAGTCCCCGTACCTGTGAAAGCACATGGATATCCTTCAGTAGGTTTCTGCGACAGTTTCTGCCACCTTCCCTCGTCTTTGGTCCGATTGTCCGCTTCTGCCTCTCGAACTGCTACGATTTCAGGCACGGGAACACAGTAGCTGCCTGCTTAAAATACAACACACATCCATCACATTTATTTTAACGACTCAATACTGTACAGGTTCTAAACTGCACTGTGTGCATCAATAGGTGGCCTGAGATGAAACTCATTCAGGTAAACATTCAACTCAACATAGACCTACGCAGGAGAAGGGAGAACGGGGACGGTATATATACTGCTTAAAAATGCAAGTCTATAATGGTAAAGAGACTGCCTATGTAACATAAAGACAATGATTTACTGTGCTTACAAAAGACCTCAAACGGTGCTCAAACAGCAATATACAGACCCATGAATAATGCACGAACGAGGGCTTCAGCCTACAGTATGAGATACACATACAGTACGTAGCATCCACACGAGCCTTTCAGAGGGCACTTTTCATCATTTGTCAGTTCGTACGGCAGGTCGCTTTCAGAGCGCATGTTGATGAGATCCTCAGTAGCTTCCTGGCGCGCAAATTGTCTTTGTTGCATAGCTGCGGCTTTCCCGTGTCTTAATGCACTTACTGTAAGTGTGAGAGAGTTTAAAGTGAACCGACGCACTGATGAAAAAAGCTTTAAGCTCACGTGTACGTCCTCCTGATGACTGGTACAGTGGCACCCAGGGAAAATGAACACCTCCATTTCCTGCAGCTGCCGCATCAACACGTGAAGCCGGCGGCCCCATTACTGTTTCCCAGGGCCGGACAAACCTCAGATTACGCCTCAGACTACTTCACGCCAATAAAGTTTTATGCGGGGAGATGTGGGTGTAAAGGGGCAATTAGGGCTTTTATTCCAGGCGCGGGGTGGGTTCGACCCCCGCTCTCGCAGCCGATTCGTCTCGCGCGCGACGGAGAGGCGTGCCGCCATCGAGCTAATTAGCGGGCAGGGGATCGTTTGGACAACAAAAACACAAAAAAAAAAAAACTGTGAAACGCTGATGGAGATAAACAAAACTGGGAATAAAATCAGGACGTTCCAGGCACCAGCGACTCCCTGGTCACCCGTTAGCCCCTCAGCGCGCGTATGCTGGTCTCTGATCTGACACGAGCCTCTGTGTACCGAGATGGGCCTTCACCCCATTAACAGGTCACGCGACCCTGAATGGTACTTTCAGTATCGATCCGCTTCTTATGACCCCCGTGGGGGGAAACATGAACACTGGGTAACAGGAGGGAGAGGAGGCGGCCTGTGGTTTGGTTAACAGACAGAGAGGGACTGCCCAGGGACTGCTGTGGGACACAAACCAGGAGAGGGCAGGTAGTGGGCTGTTCTCAGTACAGGTACTGGTTGGATCTCAGCGATCACGCAAGGCCATGGAATGCTGCGTCTTTGGAATGCATCTCAAAATCTGCGTTTTGCACTAATTCACTAGTGTTCTAATATGCAAATACACAAAAACAATAACCCTAACATATAATTTTGTCATTCATAATTTTATTATGACACTTGTAACTGGAAACGAAACCGGAGTAATTATATTGTTCTGGTTCAAGTCTGTGTCATCACCCATTGTAATCTTTAAAAAAAGACCTCGGAATATCTACGGTTATCAAATTCATGGTATTTTTCCCCCTGCATTTTGGATCTTTTTTTCTGAGTAAAAAATGCAGAATCCTGTGTTAAGGCAACCACTGGATCTGTATGAATCAGTTGTAGTTCAAGTGTGGGTCATCACCTGTCATAATCTTTCAAAAAAAAAGACCTCAGAATACCCGCGTTTATAGAAATCAGTGTATTGTTTTCCCCTACATTTTGGCTCTTTTTTTCCTGAGTAAAAAAATTCAGAATCCTGCGTTAATGCAACCACTGGATCAGTATGAATCAGTGGAAACAAACAGTGAGACAAGTTCAATGGGTTTGTGTACAGTCCACATTTACTCTCCTGGCAGTATCTATTACCTCAGCTCGCTGAGATGCATACGCTAGTGCGGCATTGTGCGCAGTTATGCTGTTAGTGTTTGGCAAACAGAGCCTAGTGAAAGAGAATAGCTGCAACTGGAGAAGGAAATGAGGGCCATGGGGAGGGAGAGAGGGAGTAGGAGAGGCAGAGGGAGGGAGGGAGAGAGAGAGAGAGAGAGAGAGAGAGAGAGAGAGAGAGAGAGACTGTGTTTGTTGGATCACTCTCCAGCACACAAGTCCTAATCCCCTATAGTACAAACTCGTACAGCCTCAGAAATCATATAGACCATCATCGCTGATGCTTGACTTTTTAATAATCAAACAGAGCTCATTCAGTAGGTGTTGAACAAAAATAAAAGGTTTGCGACATCAAGCAGTCATTGAATTAATCTACAAAAAAAAAATGACAGCACTGCCTCTTTCTCTTGGTATGCAGCCCAGTAAACTGGAAAACTAACACGAGATCCAGTCCCGCCTTGCTCCGAGCTTCGGACCACCGTTGCAGCAGCCCACTAATGAAGTAAGTCAAAAACGTAAATCCCAGGATGGCATGCGCTCCCTGTGCAATTAAATGAGGATTAAAGTCCCAGAGAACCTGACTCTTGCTTCCCCCTCTTCTTCGCCATTTCACATTCTGTCCTTGTTGTGGAAGCTCACTGTATGGCATTAATCCCCTCGGTGGAGACGGAGCGGCTGAATCTGGCGCTGCTTCGCCGCATGGGGGGGGGCGAAGGGGGGGGGCTGGGGGGCATGAGAAGCCCGAGGCCTCTGCCCCCGGCCCTCAACCCCCGCGCCCCACGAACCGGTGGCATCGGCGACACGCGAGGCGAGCGCGACACATCCGGAGACAAAACGCCGCCGACCCCGCCGCAACGTAAAATAAAAAAGACATTAAAATTGAATGTGGCGGGGTACCGTCGGCACAGAAGGACATAAGCGCGCGGGTCACGGCGAGCGCCGTTCCGCAGCGGGGGTGGGGCGCGCAGCCAGCACTGCGAATCCCAAAATGCACAAGAGGACGCAGATAAAAGGATGACCTTTGCTCCGAATTTATGGATAAACATCAAGCTTATTTTTCAAAGGCGTGCTGCTGGACGGGAGTCTTGCCAGCGTGTTTTCAGGCTGAAGATAATGCCGGCCTACTGGAGATATTCTAAACGATCGCTTAAACCAGTGATACTCATGTATCCCCGGCGCAGTGTAAGGGAATGTTTAGCAAATGCTTTTTGTGCAGCTTTGCTCAACCTTATGCCCACAGATGAACTTCAAATTGCCAGAGTGGAATCAGGTTTGAACCCTCGAAAGAAAATATTCTTCCTGGCGTTACAGGTGTGTGCGTCACTGGGGATATCAGTTGCCCTGTGGTTATATAACATCCAGATACTGTTCCCCTTATATAAGCTACAGATATGAATTTCACCTTTTCATTGAGTTTTTTTCCAATTATGGTAGCAGCAGTATGGTGTAGTGGTTAAAGAACAACCTCATAACCATGATATAGGTTCAAATTTTGAAACACCGCCATTGTATTCTGTACCAAAGACTGCTTCAAACATGAAATACCCCGCAGAAGTGCTGTCGGGTGAATTTCAAAAGACCTCAATCTAAGGACAGTGATGTAATTTCAGATCATTTCGGGGGGTTTGGTCTCTGTGTTTCTACTTTCGAGGGGCTATCAGGGGCTATCACGTAGCCCGTCCTGCAGTGACAGAGTGCTGACGTGTCCCACAGGCAGTCATCCAATCCAGAGAACACCAGGCTGGCTGCAGGTTCTTTGAGAGATGAGCCTTCGAATCTGTGCTCTCCCAAACAGACAGAGGATGGTACTTTGGAGGGAGAAGCTTAGGTATACAAATGTCCAGTCCAAAATTAGAGGAAACAGTAAGAAATAGGAGCTAAACCTAAAACCAGAAAACATCCAGCTCTATAAATGCGAGCTGCTAAGTAAACAGTGTCCAGTAATGATCTTTTTAAAAAACCAATTGCAAACACCGCCAGCCTTCAGGATAAAGCAGTGTGTTATCGACTAAATGCGCAGTATATTCTAAACCCAAAATGCATTCACACGGGGGCTGGCAATCCAGGTCCATAATGAAAAGGCACTTTCGGTGTAAAAACATTCATTTTGCTATGCATGAAGTGGTACTAATATCGATCAGCAAACCGATGGAGAAAAATGTGTAGAGGATGGTACAGGGCTGGGATTCTCAAATCTGGCCCTGGGGGCCAGAAGTACTTCTGGTTTTCATTCTCCCCTCTAATCAGGGACTGATTTAAACCTGAGGCACTATTTGAGTGCAACCTCTGGCCAATCAGTGACAATATTGGACTACGGACTATCCGGCAGAAGAGGAAACCAGCGGTAACGCTGACCTTGAGGGCCAGATGTGAGTATCCCTGCTATAGGGAAAAGTTGTATGGTGATTGATTGGCATGTGTTAAAGGTTTTAGGTCTTTCTATCCATTTCAACACTACAGTGAAAAATAGCAAAAATATCATATCATTTTAAAAATGGATAAATATCAGACATTAGGCTAAATATTGCAATACTTTCATGATGAGTGCAACCGTGCACTGCAAAGTACTATGTTCCAAGATGACCAAGATATTAATAATTATGGTGTACATCTCCAAACATAAACAGGCAATAGCAAATAGGTGGAAAAGCACTAAAGTATGCCAGAGTGAAGCTTGCACTACTGAAAGTGAAGCTTGCCATAGGCAGCTGTCAGCAATGGAGAAACCACAACAAACAACAGCAACAATACTGTATTTGATGAGAGGAGGGGTTACAGCCAAAAAAAAAAAAAAAAAAAAAAATATATATTTTTTCCAAGTCATTGATACATAAAAGATTTGACTTGTAGCCATCCTTTCTCTGTGTTTTCTCCCAATCTTGTGTGATTTCAGATCAGATTTTTGGTGTTTGGTCTCAGTGTTTCTAGTTTCGAAAACGAGAGGCTATCAGGCCATCACAGGGGCTATCAGGTAGCCTGTCCTGCTGAGACGGTGCACTGACACTGTCCCACAGGCAGGTATCCGATCCCCAAGCACACCAGTGCCAACTGAGGCCGGTACCCTTCACAGGGCGGCCCATGACTTCAGTCAACAGGGCTCACTGGCGTGTCCTCTGACGCTATGGCTGTGCTTCTTAGACCGTGGACAGCAGATTGAAAAGAAGCAGAGGCTGCCATGTGCTTCAGAGAAGACCACAGACAGGCCTCTGCTTTTCCCCAATTGACAGGTGATGTTCCTGTGACAGTGACAGGATGGGCCTACTATCACAACTTGCCTTCCCAAACTGGGACAAAATGACAGAAGGTGGAGAACTTGGATGTAAAAATAGAAAATGAGAACCCCATCAAATACAGGGAACACAAGCACTTCAAACTACTCTCCCCTGTCACACCTGCAAGGCTCTTTCCACGGTGGGGGGGGGGGGAAAGAGCATGCCTACCTGACTCTCCGCTGGGTTTGCTGAGAACTTTAGAGAGGCAGAATCCTGGAGAAAAACAGCAGGGTTACTGTAGTTTGTGTAAACCACACACATAAATGAGACCTCAGTCACCTCTCAAATCATATCAACTGCTGGCCTTAATGAAACACTGACCATCAACCGTTTCTCTTCAAAGCAAACCAAACTGTTAACTGCATTTCCAGCTGGAGCAGTTGCTTTATACAACTTGTGTGTTTGTATGTGCGTGTTTACGTGGTGGTGGTGGTGGTGGTGGTGTGGTGGGGAGCGTCTGTCCACGCCTGGTGGCTGCTTTGCTTCCAGATAGGGTCTTGCATCATTTGATTTCAGATAGATATATACTCCAGGAGAAGAATAACCTTCTAGATGATGTGCTGAAACTCATTTACCCTTTGAGCTGATTGATAAGGTTATATCAAAGGCTCCATTCATCTTTCATTGGCTGAGATGGGAATTTTGGTAATACGCGCGGCGACTGCTTCGAGTTCACTGGCTTTGCGCCCGTGTACGGGAACAGACAGAGATCTCCTCGCTGATTGCTCCCTTCTAAATCTGAAAGGAATAAGCTTGATACCAAAGGGCAAAGCCCTATATTTATTTCTTTGGAGAAAGACAATATCTACCTCAAGTGATAGGAGGGAGATAGCAGTACACAGAATGGAGGAACAAGATGTACACCATATACGCTCAATAAGTGTTCATCCTCGGAGAGAAATGTTATCAGAGAAGTTCTATAAAATAAAAATGACTGGGTTATATGATTGGTTGTGGCTGAAACCTTGATAAAGGAAACAGACCTCAATTCCATTGGTAAAATATACTGTGTACATACGGATGGATAATATAACTATGAAGTTAATTATATTACACTTAAGCACACATTCAAAGCACATAGCACACATTGCTAATATTCTATTGTAGTTTATTTATTGAAGAGGAATACAGGCGAAGAACTGTCTAATTCTGATTTAAACACTAAAAACTCAGATATTACATAATTTAGCCCGAACTAATAACATTTTGTCCAGAAAGCTTGATCTTCCACTCCATTGGTTTGCCATTAAAAGCTGAGGTCTGTATTCTACCCATACAGCTAATTTTCTATTGTATGAACAATAGATCTTTTATAAGACTATTGTACAAGTTCTTGCACAGGTAACAATGGACGACTAACATTCTTTCTTGTTCAGAGCAGTTGCCCAGGTATTCCAGGGTACCGGGGGCTAAAAGGGTATGCCAGGGACATTTATGAATACCAGAATACCTTTATCCAGCAACATCAACAAACATCATATGACTTTACATGCTTAGAAAAATTAACAATCTAAACCCCACCAGGAGGCATAAGTTCAAAAATCTGCAATCTGCTATAAAAAGAAAATGTTTCTCTTTTTTCAAAGCAGATGTTCAGGATGAATGCCGGGATTTTTTTTCCTTTTGGCTTTGTTTCTATTTGAATTGCCCAGTTCTTACAAGAATAAAAGCAGTTTGCCAATTCAGCCTTTCTGACTCTTGAACAAGACAAATGGAAAAGGCAATAAATACATGCACTTTCTGGTCTATTTTCTCAGGTTACATAAAGGCATGAAACACAGAGGAGAAAAGAGGAACATGCCCTGGAAATAGTTTAGTTCAGGGGGTCTTCAAACTTTCTGGAACAATAGACCACAAATGCCCACTTCTTCTAAAATTATCCTCTGGAGCCTTCTTTACAATTTATGGGACAGAAATCCTGAGCCAATTTGGGGCAAAATGAGAAAAAAAATACAGTCCATCCAGGACTAATGCCCACACTGCCCACCTCAACAACTTATACAGAACTAATCCACATACCTCACAGTCAATCACGTTCCAGGTCTAATCAGCACACTGATTACCTTATTGACGGTTCCAGGATAAAGCTATTTGGAAGCAATGTGACTGTGCAGATTGAGAACCTGTTACTTTCAGGTTTTTAATTGCATGGTTTCATTGCTACTGCTTAACTTCTGTTTTCAATGCTTTGTTTAATCACATGACCTGTGTTGTTGCTACCTGCATTGCACTAGCCAGCCCTGGTAATGTTGTTGTACCCTTGAGCAAGGTGGGATGTCTGAATTGCTTCAGGTTGGAGTGAATGAATGAATGAATGAATCATTGCATTTATATAGCACTTTTCCAAATGCTCAAAGTGCTTTACACTGATGAGTAGGAACTCACCTCACCCACCACCAATGAATGAGTAATTGCAACATGCCAATGTCATCTGGATCAGGGTCTCCTCAGTTAATCAATAGTAAACAGCTTGAGTACACAGATTCCTATGTCCCAAGGCATCTATCTTAAAATTAGCCTACATCATAAGATTAGGAAAAAAGTGTTTTAACCTTTTAGTGTATTTTTAATGTATTTTATTTGTAAGTGATAAATAAAAAAATAGAAAAAATCTTTGCACAATCAGATATGATAACAGTTCAAACAAACTGGTCACAAGCGTTGGGTTGCGTCAGCCTCTCAACCCAACGCACCCCTCTCCCACATCCCATATGGTGAACCCGCTTAGCTCAGGCCACCAATCTGGAAAACGCCAGTCAGCGCTGTTCCCACACCCCCTCACCGTGACCTGACCCGTGCTGATCATGCAACAAGTATACTGGCTCAACCACTTCCGCCACCATCAGCTACGACGAGAGGGCCGCAGGGCAGAGGGGTTAGTCAGGCATGGAGAACACCCAGGCCGAAACTAATGCTAGCCCCAACAACAACGGGAGGAACATCTATGAAAATAACCCAGGGTCAAAATGTCAAATAGAGATGTCCCAAGCATCTGTGCTCTCCTCTACAACACAAAGTGACAGTACTCTGTCAAAAACTGGTTTAAGGGGATCGACAAAAATTAGAGTAAAACTGACTTGCTCTGTTTTTTCCCCCTTTTTCTTTAAAATATCTTGAAACATCAGGCCCCCACAGTAGTCGTTTGACATGTGAACTATTCTCACGTCTCTAAATATCTCTAAAACATTTTGAAACGGAAGAAATTAAATGGGAAGTGCACAAATTATTCATCAATAAATATCACATACGATTTGTGTCTAGTCATTTAAAACTATTCTCAACCAGCTCTCAGGATTTTTTTTATTATTCTAAGTGAAACAACGGTGTACAGAGTGAGCAGAGGAGAGTATCCATACTTCCTTGTACACACCATAGAACTGCATTTCAATAACTAAAGTACAACAGGCCTGACACTGTGTAACAGGCTGGCATGGGAGCAAATATGATCCCCCCTGGGTTTACCTTTAGCTCTAGCCCACAATTAAGTTGATGCGTTTCAATGTGACTGGCCGATGTGGGCGTGTGCCAAGGTGAGCTATTAATCGACCTGACCTCCTCAAAAGAAGGACTCTGACAAAGGAATGTGTCACGTAGAACCCGGCCTATGACTGCCAAGGGGATCATTCAAAAACTTGGGAGAGTAATTAATTGCCATCAGTGAACACACAGCTAGGGAAAACTGGACTGGCATTTGGATACTGTCCGTGTTTGATACGAACACACAACAAATGACCCAATTTGTGATAGCCCGCCATTTACCTTCAATGTGATATGAATTTAAACAACTGATCTAGGCTTCATGATTGCATGATAGTGACCAACCTCTTCATGTATGTTTGGTTTTTAGTTAGCTTCATAGGCTTGCCACACTTATCTGCTTTACAATTGGTCTACACTTGTTCCAAAGCACAAAAAACTTTAACATAAGTTTAACATAAGTGTGAGTAGCAATCTATAACACCACACACAAAACAGTGGATATATACCAGCTGTTTTTCTCTCAAAATGACTTTATTTAGCAGATACTGTCAATCATTAACAGAATATAACAATTTTCTAAATGTAGGCTACACCACAAGCTGTGAAGTAGGTGGAATTAATTAAGTTTTACGAGTGAAAAAGGTAACTTGTCATGGGCTTCAGCATATTGGCCTGATATAACAATATATCTGATACATACAGGCTTTTTTCATGACAGTTCCCTTAACATTTCGTAACGACTCTTAAATAAAACAGTAATAGTAAATAGTAATAGTAGTAGTAATAGTAACAATAATAAAATAGTAACAATAGCCCACCATGAGATAGGGTGAAACACTGGGCAAGTCACGTGTCACACGTCTGGGCTTTCTAGGTCCTCTCGTGAACCCAGGCCGGTAAGAGACCGTAATGTCTTAGGAAAGTTTCCACTGTGTTTGTTTCATTTTCATATTGAAAGATTGTAAACCGTTGTTATAAATTTGTAGTGCTAGACTACGGACACAAAAACAACTGAGGCCTACAGTTGTGGTTTAAAGCTGTTAGTGTATTGAACAGTACAAATACAACCAGAAAATACGATAGTTTTCGGAGGCAAAGTTAAGCGGCAAATTGCTAAGCTACAGTAGCAAGGTTCCGTGGACTCACAGGATCAGGCTACTTGCGCGATCGCCGGATGGCTGACCGCGTCCTCGGCCCAGCTGTCAACCAGCAAGGGCAGCACAGAAGGGCTTTCAAATTCTTACAAAAAAGGCCATTATGCAGCTGTGATTTTCATTGTTATTAAACAAATATAAACTTAGCTAACGCCATACATTTTAATATTTAAATTCGCGAGTTAAATGGTTGTTTTAACTAAAGAGCAGCGCACCATTGAATGACCTCCTACACTGTTCAAAACGTACATTTGGAGCAAAACAATTATTGCATATGGACACGTGCATGAAAAATCGTATACTGATACATTGTTCCAAGTCAACGGGTTTCAGACAATAGGGGAAATGCCGTTTTAAAAGAACATTCATATCCAGACATTTCCAACCATACAGGGAGAATGCTTCCGTGCGTCACTTGTTTACAATGTGTCGCTCGCAAATGCAGACGTAGCTGGTAGTCTGGTTTTCGCCTGATGTGCAACATCATCCACTTCAGGCACATATACATTGCACACAGCAAAGACGTTTTGCATCTATTTTCATAACTTACCAACTTTGAATGTACTGTGTATGCTCCCATAGACGCGTTTTTTCTTGGTCTGTATCTCCTTCCATGTTAGTAATGCACGGTTTAAGGTGACTTCAAAAACCCTGTTTTTCAGTAAGAGCTGAGATGACAATAACCTTGGCTGTTTTTCCATGACTTCGCCAGTAAGTCACAGCGATTGGGAAACTGAAGAATAAAACATATGCTATCTGATACCTAGCATATCTACATTAACTGTGCTATTAAGCAGTTGAGGCCGGACGTCCACATTTGCTAACAAAGCTGCTGGCGCTAGAGCCTGTTGTGTAGCGGTTTTTTAATTTGCAAAGGAGACAGTTTGAGCTGTACGTGTGTCGTCACCGCGTATGCTAATCTCGT
Organism: Anguilla japonica; assembly: GCA_025169545.1. NCBI lineage: Eukaryota > Metazoa > Chordata > Actinopteri > Anguilliformes > Anguillidae > Anguilla > Anguilla japonica. Next base: position 10,377,277 of record CM045889.1, read on the forward strand.
TATGGGGATTTGTTCGTGAGGAGGCACGTCTCCTGACAAAAAAAAAAAAAAAACTCCTTTGTAGTCATTCATTGTGTTGCTTGTACAATCACCTGTAATGCACGATCGTTTGTTTCAATTTAAATATTGTTTTAAAAAGTGAAATCATATCTGGAATATTTGCGTTTTTACTGAGAAATATTAAAACTTAAACAAGCTCTCCACAACACCCGTAAAAGCAATTGCACTAAGTAGTATCTGGTCTGATTATGTCCTTATTTTATGTTGTCAGTTCTACTATTTGGCAAGAATGCATATTATCTGATGTAGACAAACAGCAGTCATAAGAATAAAACCAAGCTTACAATGGAACATCAAATGATACAGCTGAAGAACACCTCACATAAAAGTCTGCTCTACTAATTCTCTCTGGAGGAAGTCCACTTGGGTGTCTTCAAAACCAATTAGAGAAAACTAAAATACAACTCAGATTTCAGAATTCGGATTTAGAATAGGCAATTTTCTAAATATTTGAATAAATATATTCAACAAACATTTACTAAAAATTTTCCATGGCCTTCACTAATAAATTTGCGTTTTGCTTCATAACCTATTAGAAAAAAATTCTTCAAAAAGAAACATAATTAAAACATGTTGTGTAACCAAATAGTAAGTCTTTGTATCTTTTATGAAATCATTATGACCTGAAATTTTATGAAATCAATTTAATTAGTTAAATCATTAAAAAAAAAATGACTGCATAATTTCAACAGAATGCTGTCATAATACACGATGATGACTAACTTCATGAAGTGCTCTTATAATTGGAAAATGAGGGGTAAAAGGACTTTCAACTGTGAAACATAAAGTATCAAACTGAGTAGATAATTGGACTGACTGAGCAGTTTAGAGCAAGCTGGTCTGTCCAGAATGCCTCGGATCCTGAAATGCATTGATCTCTGATTGTGCCAGTACCGAGGGTACCTGGCTGTCCTTCAACACGGTACATAATTAGTTGTAGAGTTGCCCAGGGAGCAAAGATTTCAGTCTGAAGGTCGTGCAAAAGAATGTCTCAGTGCAAAAAGAACGACTCTGGTTGATTGGGTGCCTGTCGTCTGTCTGTGCCAGCTGTGCATTGAGTGTGTTGATTTGATGTAATGTAATGACTGCACAGCTCAATTGTTAGACTGCAGAATGAAAAGAAACAGAAGCTTTCAAATGGACTTTAGGGGAGGCGTGTCTTTGTGCGCCCCTAAATTGGCAGAGGACGGTCTTCAGACTCAGACTTCTCTAAGTAAAATGTATGAAGAAAGTTAGATTGATAGTTTATATCACATTCCCACATTGAAAAATGTATTCATAACAGTCAGCAATGACTTCTAGAACAATAAATCAAACTGAAGTGTTCTGCTGCAAAGAGATGTTAACATTTAATACTTATTTATCAGCGTGGAAATTGTACTTAGAGAAGAGTACATGACCGAAATGATCATTTTGTATATAAAACTTCTGCGCTGTGTTTATCCTGAAATGACTTACTAGTCTAAAATGTCTGATGGCCGATTAAAGAAGAGTTGCTGGAGAGGAAGCCTTTAAAAATAGTGGTTTAGTTGATCCAATTTTTAGTGAAACTTAATGGGCCTCATTCATGAAACATGGGTACTATCATATTTGATCGTAAACTGTGTGTAAGAAATTTTCCACAAACAATTCAGCATTCATCATTTTGTTCCTTCTCATCTGTATTTGTTCACGGCTGTTTCCCTATGCAAATCACATTAACAGGATTGCGCTTAAAATTTACAAACAGTCAGCATTCATCATCTCATACACCGGGGATATGCACAAAAACAAAGGTCTGCATGTGCCATGAATCCCATATTGGTTTTTCATTGGAACATTTGTTAAGAACAAAAGTAAGAATAATTTAAGAAAAGTTTTGTGAATGAGGCGCAATGTGTCCATGAATCCTAGATAGATTGGACTGATAATTCACGTAGTCTAGATAGCGTTATATTTGAGTCTATTGTCAAGTGCCCTGCAAGGGCTGTGGAGTCAACCTGGCTTGCACACAAAATATCAGTTACCGTGACACTTGAGACTGATGCTAATCGCTCAGCTAAGGTTGCTGCTGATGTATAGATAGGGAGAGTGTAGCTGAGCAATGAACAGTGTCTGGCTGTACAGTTCAAGGGTTTTATCCTTGCTCTGACTACCCCCAGTTACACATTTCAGTGTCAGCTAAAATGAGTTCCTGTTTACGAATGCAAGGATGAGTATGTAGTTCCCCTGCTCTGTTCTTCAAAAACTGGGTTTTTCCATTTCGAGATTAAAGGCAAAAATCCAGTACCCCCCCCCCCCCCCCCGCCACCCACGAACCGGGGGTTTACTTTCATTCATCATTTAAAATGTTTCATGAATATTATTAATATAAATATAGTCCCAGATTACTTTATTTAACACTGAATGGTATAATTTGCTACATCATGACTACAACAGTAAGAGCAAAGGGAGACATTTCTGAGAATTTCCTCTGAGGTATATTGTAGTGTTGAGAACATTATTCCATTTCATGTTTAACCATTGCTTCTGGGCATGGACATTCCATTCCATGTTTAACTAGACACTCTTGGCACTCATCTTGTTAATTCATCTTGTGACTAGGAAGTAATGCCCGCCGCTGTTGATGCTAAAGATTCATTTAAAGTGCATCACATATCCCGACCTCCATTCCTACAACCGTAGGAATATATACATAAAGAGGGATGTTACATATATTATCATATATGTGCAGTATTACAGATTTTGTTGTAAACGTGCTTTAAATATAAATATTAACAAACAAACAAACAAACAGACAAGCACGTAAATAAACAAATAAATTTCACTCCTGAATCAAGAGGCATGCAGAGCGGTGATGAAACCCTGGCCTCTTTGTTAACATTTGGTTTAGGGATGTTATTTCAAACATTTCTTCATCTGACACCCGTGACATTTTTTTCATCTCGTCAACTCATTTTCATGTCCTCTGATCTGGGTACCCATTGCACTGTGGTTATGCCATTAGGCATTAAATATGGCAAAGGAGATATGTTTTCAGACCCAGGGTCACATTGGAATTGTGTAACTCAGTTGCCTTTGTATTCAGTCCCCCTTGCTGTGTGGGTGACAAAGAAAAGACCAGCGACACAATTTCCTTTTTTTCTGCATTCTTTCTTCTCCAGAGCAATGCTGTCATTAGAGGTTTCAGTTTCCATTGCATTTCATAGGGCTGTTATTACAGGCCAAACCCAGAGGAGCTCAACTGTCTAATGGCCTCATTTTATATTTAAGATGAATTTGTTAGACTAAATAAATTTAGATTTTTGTTTAAATCACCATTTATAATACATGTTCTACAGCGCTCTTATTTTGAATGCAATCGTATGTTTATAATGTTAACATAATATTTTATGCATATTATCATTATAACATTATCACAGAGACTTTAAATTAATGTTATAATTTCAAAAGGAATTTAAGGCTATAAAAGTCTAGTAAGTATATATTTGGCAATTCACCTCAAATGAGGCAATGGTGTAGTGCCTCTGCAACAAAGTCCCTTAAGTGTTTCATAATTAGTCTTAATTGATTCATTAATCAAACTGATGCTTTAAACATGCAATTAAAATCACACTGGCTTATATTTGCATTTTATAACACTGTACAGTGCATAGATGCACCGATAGAGTGATACCTTTCTTTTTGATGCTTAGAATGCGTTGTTACCATACAGTGCTTTAAAATGTTAGAAAAAACTGAAATGTATTTGGCTCGTTTTTTGTATGACCTGGGCTACTATAGCAAGAAGAAGTTCTCCTTTTAGACTGAAACAGATGGTACAGATTGTATGCTCTCACAGACAAAAGTATTCACATTTTCAGCATTGTATTGATGTCTTTGAGCTGCTTTTGATCTTTGAAACCAACTTTGATTAAATTCAAAATACTGTCTTTTCATTTTGACCCTTTTGCCCTTCACTCGCTCTCTTTGATCAAGTATAGACTAATGGCGTTTATATCACACCACTCTCTTTTGGAAGTTGCCTGCCTCCCCATCCTTTGATCATGTCTCCATCAAAGATTAATGGGTTTACTCTTGAGAATTTGAAGTGTGACACTTATTCTCAAGACACTGAAAGAAACTGCAATATCCAAATATTAAACGTTGTCAATTAAGATCTTTACAGGTTTACTTTAACCTGTTTGTATCTGCCGCGGTATTATGCAAGACCTATATATATATTTTTGTTCACCATAGTCCTGGAAGATATTCATCATTCAACATGAAAACATTTACATGAAACATTTTGCTCCAATGATTTGCTGAAAAGAATGTAGAATTCCACATGTACAGATAATTATAAAGTGCACAATCTATTTTAAAATGGTTAAAACATTGTTTTAGAAGTTTACATGCTCAGGCTAAGGAAATAATATGATAAGGGAATAATATTATCTACCCAGACATTAGTGTGTACCTGGTCCAAATAACCCAGGTATAGAGATCTGACCAGTGAAAAATGCTTTCTTCAAAGCACGTAAACATCCAGCATTCCTGGAAAAAAATACAAAACACCTTTGTAAACATGATTGATTGCCATTACTTTCTATAAATGATCTAAAGTTCAAAATTATCAATGCTATTTTATTGCTTGTAGGCATATTTTAGATTGTACAACGTAACATGCTTAAACCTTAGTTAAGGTGAATGCACAGTTTATAATCAGTAACTAATTAGACATTTAGTCACCTGCGAGGGGCACTTTCATTTTGTTTGTAATGCAGAAGGAAAAACAACTAAGTGCTTGTTCTACTCAAACAACATTTTTCAATTATTTTATAATGAGCTGAGGTATGCATAATTTCTATTTAGGTGCTCTTTGTCGGGTGTACACATCATTTTCTCACGTACGCTCGATGGGTGTACATAATGTATGACGTAGTGTACGTTTCGGTGACTTACAGTAACAGTTACTTCTGATTGGGGCACAGTCTTGTTCTGCCAAAAGAACCAATCACGGCAACGTTTGCTCGGTGAAGGCTGAGTCAACATGGCGGCTCTCTGAGTTTAGTAGGAAGAGGCTATGTGTAAATAAACACCCTGGAGGCAATAGGCATCATCTCTAAACATTTGTCATTTCGTGATTCATGAAATACTGTACAGCAGACAGAAAATGTCAAACGACGGCAACAAAAAACAATTCTGGAAAAGAAACACTGCTAAGGTCCCTGGAAGGTATGTGCTATGTTTAGCCAGCTAACAGGGTAGTAGCTTCAGTATATTAGCTAACTAGCTAGTTTGCTTGCAAGTTAGTTTGTTAGATTCATTTCTCTGGACGCCAACAGTGCACTCACTTTTTGGCAATGAAATTGTCACAGTTAAACAAAGCCATGCATTATTTACCGTGTCGCTCAATGGCCTTGCTGTATGAGCTAGCTTGATCAATTGCTGGCTATGTGGCTAGCTAAATAGCTCATTAACTCTAGCGAACATGCAGGTATTTCAGGCTTCGTTTGCCTGCTAGCTGTGTACTGTAACATTAGTTGAGAGTGACAGCGCGCTATCTATCTGAAAAGGTAACATTAGCTAGTTGTTGATCCTTTGGACTGTCACATTCCTTCTATAGTCATATTCGCATTTGAAATTCTGTGCTGCTGTATGCTAGCTTTCTCTTACACCTTGTGTTTATTAAGATGCCACCTGCTAGCTCGCTAACAGCTAAGTTTACTAGTAGCCTCAGGTGCGCTGTTACTGCTAGCTAGTTCTTGGTAATGTAGTTAACGTTAGTTATAACAGTAATCGCCATTTATTGCTCCGATAACGTTGAAAGCAGTTAGCATTTATAGCTGCAGTCGAAGTAGAATAGCACCTCATTTCAGCTTGATCGAACTTGTAAGTTATAAATTCTTCAGTATCTTTATATATCTGTACATTTTATGCATAAAGAATCCAGTTCTTATAATCTCTTCAGTGAGTGTAACCAGAATTAGGACTGCGTTTAGGTCACTTTCATAGAGGCTACCGTGAGTTAGTTCACAACCAATCAGCATAATTCCTGAGTTCTGGTGTCACTGGGGCTCTCTGATTTTCGCTGTAGAAAGTGGTCGTTAGGACGCAGTTTTGCGCAGGTCCTGCCAAATTCTGCCTAGTGACGCGTTCAGTGAACGATTCAAAGAAGCAATGAATCTGCGCGGTGTTATAAATTACTGTGGCCCAAAAAGTACAAACAACTCACCTAACACAGGAAAAGCGACTTTGCGTAAATTTACCTTTGTGTTGCAGTTGCTTTTAGAATGAAAATGAAATAAACGGAAATTACACTTATAGTACCTACTATGTGTGAATGTACATACATTGTTGTATGTTTACAGATCTAACAAATGCATATACCAAGCTACCTGCATAACATTAATAAATTACTGTGAAGAATGCGAATGTTGAAAATGGAGTCTACTAGTAGCTTGCACAGCACAAAGAAAAAAACAAAACATCTTCTGGTGAAACAAGCAGAAACAAGTGTAATTCCAAAACAAATCATATTTTTTATACCTAGCTTTCAGATGTCAATACAAATAAAGGCAGTCAGGTGGGTTCCAGATCATACTTCATCTGGCAGATTTAGGTCATCTAAACCTAGGTGCTTGTAGAGAAATAAGTTGTGACATAACTGTACATTTTCAGTTGACTCCTTCTTTTCTTTCTTCTCACTCCCAGCATACAACATGTGTATGGAGCTCAGCACCCACCTTTTGACCCCCTCCTCCATGCCAAGTAAGTTTGAGAGAGAGTGTGAAAGCGAAAGTGAAAGTTGTGATAAAAGTTTTTTTTAATGTGTTGTTTCCTGTTCCTTCTTAATACCAAGTTCAATCTGAAACATGATAAAGTGCATTAACCCCTCCCAGAATATTGCACACCTTGCCTTAGTTAAATCAGAATGGGACACAATGTAAAAGTATAATGAAGTATTAAAGTGTGCATCCTCTCAAGTTAATGGAGGAGCATTTAGAACTGTGTTCATGCTGCAATCCCTGCAGCTGATTTGGGAGAGTGTGGAAATCCACGGATCTCCTTGAAAACACATGGTGTCGTCAACTGCTTTTTCTTTTCTTGGGCTGAGGATCTGTAATTCCCACCCCAATTTGGAATGGCCAATAATCTGCAATCGCACCTGGATTCATGCTGCCAATCCCCACTGCTGATTTGTGAGAGTGTAGACAACCATGGTTCTCCTCCGAAACATATGGTGGGGCCAACTGCTTCTTTTCACGCCGCAGACTACAGCTAAGCTTGCGTAGAGCGGGGGCGGAGGAAGACCTTTCATATGCGGCTTTGACTGCAATCTATGGCACCCGGCGTGGTCTCTAGAGAGCGATGAATATGGAACCCTATCCGACTGAACCCTCCCGTTCCCTAGGCAACACAAAACGTTAGCTGTGCATCGCCCTATGGAGCTACAGGCCACAGTCGGCACTGACATGGTCCAAATTAGATCCAAGGCTGTGAGGCTCATACACACACCTCAGTGTGGGTGCCTAACTGAACGAGCCACCAGCCCAGCCTGCTTCTTTTCACACCACGGCCTGTGGACCCTGCTTGCACAGAACTGAGTCAGAGGAAGACTGTTCTTGTGCAGCTTTGGCATGCAAAGTCCAGGTGCCTGGTCAAACTGTGGGAGTCACTTTAGAGTGATGGAACACAGTCCCTGAGCTAGGGGAGAGGGGAAAACTCAATACAGCATGGAATTGTGATACTTTCTTCTGCAATACAGTATCAATACATTTGCACCATATATCAATATTTTATCTAAATATATACACATTTTGCATATTATTTTACGTTATGATTTTAATTCACAATGCGGAAATGAAGAACCATCCTCCATCCTCATTTCGTTGTGGATTATTCCATTTGTACCATGGTCACCTGTGGAAAAATTTTAAACAAGAGCATTCACTTATTTTCGTATGATATTTTGCATTCAAAATTAAAGTTTATTAGTAAGAGAGGTGCCGTTTCCAGGGCAACCCATGAGGGTCAGACTAATATCTGGAAAACAAGCACCCCCATCCCGTAATAAACATTAGTTTACAATACTATGGAAAGGTTACTTCATGATTCCAGCAAATAACCCAAAACACTGGTACTACCTGGCAACCAGGCGCTCATTGTGGTCCTCTCTAGTCCCTCCCTTACATGGAATGATTGGCACCAATGATTCATTCTGGTTGGTCCAGTAGCTTAAATTGGAGCCGCCTTTTTTTGCTTTGAGTGTAGTTTTGTGTATGCATTATATGCCGACAGATTTTTTTGGCCTACTTTGCTTTAATGGCATGTCAAAATTAGGTGAGACTTGTATTCAGTGGAAAAAAGAAAGTTTATTATACATCACCACGAGGAATGACTGAATGCTTGAACCAGAATGAACAGCTGATGGCAAATCCGCTTGCACTCAGCGTGGTACAGTTGGCTATTCAGCAAAGCTTTTGTCCGGTGGGTCTTTCGGTAGCAGTAGTTCTGTAATGACTAGGCTAACTGTTTTGAACAGGCGCAAGTTACAGTTGGTATGACATCTGCTAAACATGTTGAACCCTTCATCATAATTAAAAATCAGAATACATATTATCTCTGAATACCAGAAATGTTATGTAATTGTGTAAAATACTTAAACCAATTAAATTTTAATGGTAGATTGTACTTTTAGCTGTTGAAATAGCCTTGTGAACAAGGTATTTTGGCTTCATGCTTTTCTCGTAATATTCATTATTTTGTAAAATTAATTCTCTACATTCAGTATGCCCTAAGTATTGGAGACAACAGTGATAATGTTATTTAATTACTTTACTCATTTTTAATTGAATTGCTCACACTTCCAGCCTAGGCACTTAAGTTTTCAGACCACATCTCTTCCCATTTATTGGATTTTGCCATTTTAATCAGTGTTAAAATTTGTTTTCATGAATAAAAACCCTGTCTAATGGGACTGAAATGCATATTCCCTTAAACTGGCTAAATGTGATTGATCAAATCTTGGGCAATGTGTCTACCCCATCACATGGAAACGAGTGAAAGTCCTGTAGGGGAAGTTTTTAATAATTGAAAATGTAATATTTTTCCTAGGGCCTTTCAAAGATCATGTTAAGTTGCTGAAACTCTTTCATAACTTCCTGTCCAAGTCATACATGTCTTACAACAATCCACAAGTTGCTTAATAGAAAAATCTTTAATATTTGAATAATTGTTTTATATTTAATCTCTAGAGTGAGGTCAAGTTGATCTGTGGCCTTATTCATGACATGATCACTAATCTGCTGACACAGTAAACTTTTGTCCTGATGGATAAATGACCAAATGCTGTGGGACCATGTGATTAGCGCCTCTGTCTGTGTCTTTTAGTACATTGAGATTGCACTAATAAAAAAGTTAAACAGATGTGATGCTGACTTTTCTGAATTCCCTTTTTTGAGAAGACCGCTGTTTATGAGGATTAAAAGCTGACTGAGGTCATAGTTTGTGTTGGTGATTAAAAGCCAAGGCCGTTTAATAGTTTTGGAATGATCACTATGTGGTGAGGAGGCCACACCTCAAAAATAATTGGTAGGCTGCGGTAGCCATTTTAATACTAAAGTCTTTAGTGGTGATGCCATTTTGTCATCAGTCTACAAAGACACGTCACTGTTTAATACAGTGTAAATATTTCCTTTCATTCTTGTGTTCTTGTGACCCTTAAGACCATTCATTTTAGTGCTTTTGATGAAGGTAAAAAAGTACATTAGATTTTTCCCCCTCAAATTCTTTTGCTCAGATTTTCCGCTCAAAAATAATCCTCGCTTTGAAGCAGGGAACTCTAATCTCCTTAGACTTAAGTGAGTGTAATTGCTTTTCCTGAAGTATTTTGATTGAGATATTTAGCCTGTATCCTTTCATTATTATGGTATGTGCTTTATCAGTTTACAGACTGATTTTCTTCAATGTTATACATTTCAAAATTCATAGAAAACAAACATTGTGGAGTTATTGGAGATGTTACATGGAGGAGTTGACTGGCAGACTGCTAACTATAATCACTCCTCAGAGTAATATATATGAACCTTTTCTCCTTACTGTTATGGCAATGGTGGTTCTGAAAGGATTGTGGAATAAAAAAGGGGAGGGAAACATAATTGCTTTCCAGTCTCCTGGAGTGCAACACTGCACAGAAGACCTGGGGGAAAAGTTGAATTTAGTTCGCGTTATATATATTTTTTACTTTAAGATTTGTCCTTCAGTAACCAAGCAAAACGAAATGCACTGTAATTGACTTTTATTCATTATTAACTTTCATGTACATGCATCTTCGCAGGAAGAAAATGTTTTATAAAAGACAGAGGTTTGTACCATTAGACCGTGTAGAATGTTTTAAAATGTATTTAAATTGTTCCATTTTGTTCTCTGTTCTCTTTCAATTTTGGACCGGGTGTAAAGTAAAATTCATTTAACTTTCATTATGTCAGTGTTTCTGACATCTGAAGAAAGGAAGAAACATTTTTTTCTACCTTGCATTAGGGGAATAATAATAATCTGTAGAAAATGATTTGTGAACTTTATCATTTTGGCTGGAGTGCATCATAAATATGCAAAACAGTTTTTTTGACTTGACTCTCTGTTTAAGGTCAGCGTAATTTGATGCTGTGAAATGATGTCACGGCATATACATTGACGGCTCTTAAGTTGTGTCAACTGCTTTCGTCCTCTCAGCCTAATGAAGGCGGGAAACAAGCCGCAGTCCTTGACGCCGGGGAAACCAAAGAAAGCCACCACCTTCCAGGAGTTCGAGAGCATCACCAGCGACGCCTGGGACGTCGGGGACGACGATGACGAGCTGCTCGCCACCGCCGCCCAGAACCTCAACATCGAGGTCGTCATGGAGACGGCCAACAAGGTGATCGAGAACCACAGCAAGCTGCAGGAGCAGCAGCAGAAGCAGCCGGAGGCCGGGCCCGAGAAGGACGAGGAAGAGGAGGAGCAGCAGGAGGAAGAGGAAGCGGAGGAGCCCGTCCCGGAACTGACGTTCGGCTCGGAGCCCCGCCCCCACTTCGCCGAGAGCCGAATGGTGAAGTCGCTGAGCGAGGCGCACCTCGAGTCACCGAAAGGTCAGCGGCCGTCTCCCAGACTCTCACCTCCTCTCTCTCTCCGACAGTGGATGCAAATGCAGTTACTGTGGGCTCCGAAGGCCCCCGTTCCTGTGTTTTTAGTTTTCCTTTCTCACTCAGAAATTCAGAGAGAGGAGCGACGTTTGTGCGAGAAAGTACAAAGTGCTGTCGCCTCGTCGATAAGACGGAATCTCGACACGACGGCATGGAGCCATCTCTCAGCGTGCTGAGGCTTGGGCCTATCTCTCAGGAGAAGATTGCTCTGTGATAGGTGTCTTAAAGCCTCACTGTTTTATACATTGCCTGGTGCGCACACATCCCATAAGGAAGTGCTGTGTCCACAGTAAAACGGAACCGCAGTACGTTTTAAGCGAAATGTTTTTGTTTTCCAAAAGCGTCAAAAGACAGAAAATTACATTGAATCAGCTCGAACAGAAATATCAGCCTGCTCTCCAAAAAAGAGCATTTTGTCTCTCCCTCGTTGTGTAGTCTATGTACAGTTCATCCTCAGAATTTAAGAATTCTTGTTCAAATTTAATGAAGTCAACAGCCTTGATGACCGAAATGACCAACAGAATGAGTCAGGGTCAGGGTCCGTTACATTCAAATTGAGTTATGTTGAGCGCAAAAAAAAGTCTTAATTTTTATAATAATTTTAAAGAGGTGTGCTCAACATAGTAATGGCATAATGTAGCTATACCAAATTATAGTATTTAGTGAGCCCATGGCGATTGTAGTTCACCTGTGAAATGCCATTGAGATTGATTTTGAAATAGGGGAGATATTAAGGTTAAAAAAATCTCAGTTTTATTTCTGGGAGCTGACCAGAGCCAACATACCCTGAGGGTAATGAAAGGCCTGTTTGACCCAAGTGCCCTGTGGGTCCTGTGCAATTAACACTTAATGTGTCCATTGCTGGGAGGAAGCACAATTGTAGGGCACAGCTCTTTTCAGTGGCCAAATTGCTTGTTGGGAAGGCTGTGGGTATTGACTGTAAAGGTTGTTTTTTTTTTTTTGCAGTTTCAGTACATTTGCTCGTTCCTCGCCATGTTTCCTGGTGTCCCTGCTTTTAAAATGGAGGGACACCAGGACACAGACGATAATGGCCGAAGGCAGGGCTTTCATTACAGAGCCTCAGATCGCTCCCGGTAATGGGCTGAGCCGTGCGGACCGCAGCGTCCGAATGCCAGAGCGTTTCCTCCGTGGCGGAAACTGGAACGAGTCCTAATTGCACTCCGCCGCAGAGTTTTTAGCGGCGAGAGTTCAGGGGGACAGGAGCGTCAGCGGCGCTTCCGTCGAGGCTAATCTCTCGTCCTCCCTTTCCGTCTCTGTGTGTTTTCGGATCTTCCGCACGCGCTCAGACGGGGCGGCGGAGAGGGCGGCCCTGCAGCGGCAGCAGTCCCTCCCCCATCGGCCCGTCATCCCGCTGGTGGCCCGCATGGCGGACCAGAACACGTCCGGGGCGCTCGTCATGACCGAGAGGGAGGCGTCCCGTCTGGACAAGTTCCGGCAGGTCCTGGCCGGGCCCAACACTGACCTCGGTAAGCCTGCCCCGCCCTGCCATTGCAGCATCCGCAATGGCCTCTGTTCCCTCCATTAGGAAATCCGAAAGTGAATTTTGCCAGTCATGTAATGGTACCAGACAAAATGGCACTGAGCAACTGCCAGTGCCATCTGTGCCTACATTATGTAGTAGGCCAAAGCTGGCATTATCGTTATCTATAAACTGTGGAGCACGTTTAGCGGAAATAGTATTATGCCATTGGATAGTCAGGCCAGGATTCCTCATGTCCTAAGCTTTGGCCACATCTCAGATGAGGAGAAAAAATTGTCCATATCAAGCATCTCTTCTAAAGATGTTTGAGAAGCATTTTAAGTGTTTTCATCAGGGATTTCTAATTTTCTGAAACAGAGCCTGAGAAGACTGGCTTCTTAAGAGGCACTTAAAAGTTTCTAATTTAGGAGACCTAAGGTCTCCTCACCTGAAGTTCACCGCAGGTAAAGCGTTTGGCTGGATGCATAAATTTGCCTTCTATGGTCCTCTTACCTACTTATTCCTGTGAATTCCGAGCGCCAATTAGACATACATATTCATTGATTGTGAGGAACGGTGATGATAATTTTTCTGCAAACTGCTCTTTTTGCCCTCTAATCATTGACTGGAGTATGATACGAATGCTCATTTGTGAAATCTTAGTCACCATCTATGTCTCTTTTCCCTTGGAAACCTTGAGGTCTCTACATGCATCCAGTTGTATCACCATTCCACCTTCAATGGCCCAGCTCAAGGAGCACAGTAGCGGAAGTGTGTTATGTCCTCTGTTGCACCTGTCTTTAACCCTCTGGGGTCTAAGGGTAAAATGAGGCACACTGGTGATTGTGCGATGCTCTGACATTTGTGGGTATCAAAAGATGACTAAATATTTTAGCAAATCCAATGAGAAATATAAAATAAATAGCTAAAAGTTAGTGTTGTGACTACTATTTTTCAACACCAGGTGAGAATGGGAGGGCAAATGGCCTTTCTGTAATGAATATGCATTGGGTAGGGCGACCTGTCAGCTAAGTAGGCTATTCACACCTGGCCGCATGCCTCCACACCACTAAGACAAAGACTCAGTGAGCCATATAGAAGACAGAAACAAAGACATCTTTTGATTTTCAGAACATTTATTGAAGCAAACTATACACATGGAAGATGAGGTGAGACTGGTGTACTCTTGCAACGCTTGCGTGGCCTCTTAGCTAGTGGTGAACTAGGCTATGTTTCCTGATCAGCATCTCTGTAAATATGATAAAAACAAAATTGTTAGGAATGTGACATCAAATCAAACTTTATTTATATAGCACATTCCCTTCAACAGGTGAAAATTATATGTGCTTTACAAAAAAGGGGCAAACCACTAACTAATGAAAACAAAACTTGAAATGTGACATGGTTACATCATATACAAACAAAGAATTATTAGTGAATATTCCTACAAACACACAGAGAATGTAATACAGCACACATTTACAAATAATGCAAGCTATCAACAAAACAACATTAGCTAAACTAAATAAACATTGATATTCCAGCTCAACTACACGCAACTCATCAATAACAATGTATCAATCTGAAGCAGACTAGGTCTGTTTAGCTAAGTGGTTATTATATTGCTATTTCCCGAATTTACTTACAGTATGCTAATATCGATTTTGCGAGGACATCAGTTTTAGAATCCTAGCCACGCCACGGGCTATTTATTGCCAATATGATCGAAAAACATACAGTCTACCTGATACTTCTAACACAACCAGACCCAGAGAGCCTAGCCTATAATTTTGAGATGCAATAGTTCGAATCGTTCGTAGTGTGGGAATTTACAAACGCGCATATTGCTGGATATTCCTACAAACACACAGATACGTTGCAATACAGTACACATATTTACCAATATGATCATAAGAAATATACTTACGCATGAAGTTGATCCTCAGCTGGATCAGTTTTGCTGTTCGAAATGACACCGCTCTTCATCAGTGTCGGCTTCCGGACGGACCATTTTCCAAATTAAACGAAATGTTCACCTCAAAAGAAGTGAATTATGCGACACTTTGACATTCTATCCCGCTTTCGCAGACTTGGCATTTCTCACATGGATCTCGCATCGCCCCTCCTTTAGTCTCCTTCTATGGAGAGTAATTATAATGTTGTTAACATGTGAATGCGATTTGGGCGGACTTCCTGCTGAGCGAAATTCACATAGTAATGAGTAAAGTTTAACGAAGCATACATGGTCTAATTAATCAAATTTAAACATTTTAAAACAATTCATATTATTTGCCAATGGGCGCATTGGAAAGTCGCGATTCTAAGGTTTCTGTCAATGTTTTTGTTGCGTCTGTATGATAACAGCACGTGACGTTAATCATCCAAATAGAAACAAAAGTTAATTTCATCTTGTCGAGCTCCGCCGGCGGAGCTCTCGACCCCAGAGGGTTAAGACAACAGTGATTTTACTCTTCACAGACAAGCCAGTATTGGCTGGTAAGTGCAGGTTAGAGATAGCGCACTTGCGCTTGACAACTGATCACCTGTAGGCGCCTGATATAGTGTATGAACTAATGGTGCAGTTACTTGAGGAACTCTGAATTAAAGCCGACCCTGGCAGGATGAGGCCTGCGGTGTTGTGCTGAGGCTGACTCCAGCTCGTTGCTGGTTAATGATACAGCCGAGGCTCAGACCTGCGACGGCAGGGCTTGACTGCTCACGGTGCGCGTCCTCACCTCCCGAGCCCCTCAGGAGCCCTGAATGGTTTGATTTATACGGAGCTAAGCTGAGAGCTTATTCAGAGGCAATCGCTCACATGCGTCCTCCTCCCCCTCGAGACCGCAGACCTGGTTTGCCCTGGAACTGTCTGGAACACATCACTCCCCGGCCCACCGCATTCAGCCCCGCCTCTGGGTGTCTGAGGATTTCTGAGGGCGGAGCTTATTTGTGAAAACCCTGTTCAGAGACACCTGTCACTCAGCCGTTTGCTTCCGCAGGAATATGACAAAGTGGATACGGGACCCGGGGACTGCAACGTGGCGCGTTATCGCCCTTGTTGTGTTGTTATTGCTTTGAAGGTCGTTTGGGGCCACACCACACTGTTCCTTTTGCCCTGAGGTGTAGTCCAGGGCTCTGAAAGTGAAAGTCCTGCCATGTCTTTGCTCCAGCCGCGAACTAATCCGGCTGATTCCACCAATCAGTTCCGCCTCCTGGCTGAAGAACTGTGCTAATTTGTGAATCCAGGTGATGGGAACAAAATACCGGGGAGGGTTTTTCGCTTGTAGAACCTGGATTTTTCACCCCCGGTCCCGGCTGGAAACCCTCGGAAGGGTTCTCTGTGAGAGTACGAGTGAGAGTCTGGACTGGCTCTTCCTGCCACAGCCACGCCAACCCGCAGGCGAGCGGAGGGGCTTAGGACCCCGCGGGATCCGGGCGGTTCGGTCGGGAGCGTCTCCTCACTTCCTCTCTCGTTCAGCCACATGGAGTCAGCGTTTCAGTCCTGAGCACCGCGCTCATGTATCACGTTAAGTAGGGATGTGAACGATGGTGTTTTAAAGACCCTGTGTGCTCCTCGTCCTGCATTTAAAGAGCTCAACAAGCCACTAGATAAAGATCTGTACTTTTTTTCTAGTTTATAAACTGGAAAATATTTGTCCGTATTTTTTCTCCCCAATTTGCAATGCTCAGTCGCGTATGCATGTCCCCGCATGTGTGCGTGTGTCACTCATCACTGCGACCTCTGCCATTGGTTCAGGAGAGCTCAGACCAAGCATGTGCCCTCCTCTGAGGGTCACGTGATGCTAATCCCGTCTCTTATCGTGCTGCACTCTGCAAGTCAGTCCCACAAAGACACGAGGCACAGGAAGACGCTTCATTCGCGAGAGGCTTAACCCGGTGCGCTTGTAGGCGCATGACCAGCCAGCGCTGCCGTGGTGCGCGATGAGGCGCTGTCCCCCCGGCCAACTGGAGCCCTGCCTTCCCTGGGCGGCACCGGGGCCTGCTGCATGTCACCCTTTAGGCCCTTTAAGGACTGCCAATATCCCGGGAGTTTATTTACATACATCGCTAGTTAGCCCCAGCTGCTCTTGGAGGCCGTTTTATTTTGGTGTTTGTCATTCACACCTCATTCTTATGCTAGGCTACTGCTATTGAAACTGCCTGTGGGCTATGTAGCCTAGGTTTTCACAGTCGTGCAAGCTGTGAAATTGCTTGCGCTATATTATGAAATTCTAGCAGAAATGTATTCATTCAAAATATATTATTAGCTTATGTGAAGTGTATTTATACATACCGGTAGCATAATTGCAAAGCAGCATTGAACTCATGCATCTTGCCCGTTTCAGTTGTTGAGGCTGTGGAATATTTTTAACTTTCACTTGCTTAGCTTAGGGCCTATTCTAAAGTGCCTGGCTGCTGCTCCGACTATACTTTTCTGAATAAGAAGCTAATTGATAGCATCTCGTTTGAGTTTAATATCTTGGTATTGTCTTGGGTACCGCCACACACCGGTAGCGTCTGTAAGACGGGTAGTTACCGCGCGCTAAACTGCGCCGCGGTGGGACGCTGAGGAACCGTTGCCCCGTTACCGGGGTGATGTATTTTTACCGTTACTGGAGACGAGAGTTTATTCGCATTCTTCCGTTTTTATTCCCGGCTGTTGAAAGAGACCCTTGCTACTCACTCGGCCTCCAATGAAAGTTTTATGGTGATAATAAAATAGGCTTAATAGTGTCAGTTTTTGTTTTATTTGATTCTTTATATGTGGCTATTATGCGTCAATGACAATTTTGATTGTAGAGGCTCTTGGAAAAAATATTAAAGGATATTAACAATATGTTCGTTTTCTTTACAGTGAATGGAGTTCGTAGTAAAAGATGGGACAGTGAACAGATTGAAATGCGTTTTACAGACCTATTCTAATAAGGCAAACTCCCTAACCCTCTTTAACAGGGAACCTTATCTTACTTGCAGTTGTCTCCATAGTTGTACATTGCCTGGAGCACACATAATCAGCTTTTTGGAGAAATCTCTCACTTTTTCTTTCAGTCAGGCTCTGCTTACATCATGCCAGCAGTTGAGAATGAGCTGATTGGCTCACACTGGCACATTTACAGTAATGCTGATTAGCGCGCACTGTCCCTGGAAAAAAATAAAATAAACAGAAAAATAAAAAATGCATTAAACGGACGATGCTAGCACTCCTGCAAGATGCCGCCGCAGCTGCCGTTATTTTTTAAAAGCGGCGAGCGGCTTCATTTTGCGCCCGTGACAAAGCCACGCCTCCCGCCTCGTCCTTCGAAGCCCGACGCAGAGAGAGAGAGTTTTGCCCGGCTGCGGCTGGAGGTAAATCTGCGAGCAAACCTGCCTCGTTTCCGTCAGCGGCGCGAGCGCCGAGCCGTCCAGCCGCTGATTTCTCTTAAGGAGAATCGACGCCGCGGCGCGCGCCGGCTTCGTGCGGCTTCGCCAGCCTGTTAGCCGCGAGATTGGCAGCCGGCGCAGGATCCGCTCGGCGGGCACAGATGTTCGGGGAACGCGGGATTCCACATCGCTGTGTTTATTTTTTTGTGTTTATTTTTATTTTATTTTAGTTTATTGCACACCCGTTGAGTTTCTGCTTATCCGGTGGGCTGCGCTCCAGCTGCGCACAGTCCACTGCGGTCATGTGAACCGTAACGTATGACCGTGCTCTGAACAAAGCCGAACGTGACCCTCTAGATAGGATGTGGCGGGGCAGTTATGCCTTTGCACTTACACACAGCATGGTTTTTCTAGGCCATTGTGACGTTACTTTTATCTGTTTAGGCAGCCTGTACTCCTTATGCAACACCTTTTTTTCACTGCTCGAGGGTGGTTCTCCTCAACCTGGTCTCAGTCTGCTCCTTTTTCCCCTCTGGAGGGGCTAAGCATTATGGGTATTCCACCACCCTGGGGTCTGCAGCCCTGGTCCTGGAGAGCCGCAGGCTCTGCTGGTTTTGGTTGTTCTCTGCACTTCGTTAACCAGTCAAAACAGGTGGTTACACGGTTAACGTCTTTACCTTCGGTCTGATTTGAGTGCTGATTTTAAGGTGAAACAAAAACTGGCGGAGCTTGTGGCTCTCCAGGACCAGGGCTGAGGCCCCCTGCACCTCACAACTGTAAATGATTGCGTTGTGGCGCCAGCACGGTCGGGATGAGAGGTTTGATTGTCGGCTTGTAATTACAAGGCTCACCTACGCCGCGAAGGTTGGCGAGCGGCGCACGCAGAGTGCCACGCCCCTCAGCGACGCCGAGCCAAAGTCCTCCTGTTTTAAACAGCGTGGGTGAAGCTCTGCAGACCTGCGGGGCACCAGGTGCCACAAAAACGCCAGCTTTGCTCTCGCCTCTGGCCTGCTTTATCCAGCCCGCTGCGTGAATGGGCTGTAAAAATGGTGCGTGTGTGTGATCTGATTGAAGCTGAATTGTTATGTCACAGCGAGTACGTTCCTACTTCCTCCTCACACCACTGGATAAGAGCAATCTGTTTCAGTTTTGCACTGTCCTGGCTGAAAGTAAACAACACTCAACTCCTGGAAAGTGTAAACTCACGTCTTTCCTCGTTTGATTCTTCCCGTAAGCGGACTGCATATTTCAGCTCTTTGATATGATTGAAGAAAACAAGTTAGACGAGACTGAATTTCCCGCAGTTCGAGAACCGCGCGTCACAGCGTTGGAAAACACAATCGGATATTGTGTACTTTTAAATATAATAAGCAGTGTCAGTTACTTAGCTGCCCTGCTTATTTCAGAATTTTTTTACGCAAATTGAGTTTCGAGACTGAAAAGAAACGCAGCTGTCAAGCAAGTGCCGTCCGTTGCGAAAAACACAGAAGATAGAGTTGCCTGCATGCTCTATTGCCTTTGTTACTGCGTGTGCGGTGTGTGTGTGGTGTGGACTCAGAGTTGGAGTCATATCGGAATTCCATACCCCCTCACACACAGCCCAACCCCACCTACCCCAAGAAGAGTCCGCTTTCTTTCATTTTTAATTTTTATTTTTTTTTGTTTTGCTTTGTTTGGACAGGGAGAACGCAGAGAGGGTTAGTGATGGAGAAGGGCTCGCAGGTCAGAAGGTGCCCTAGCGGGTGCCTGTGGCCCCGGGGCCCCCTGCACAGGGAGATGAGCTCATATGTCTTACACGGCTGGAGAGTAGGCCCCCCTCGCTGATACAGCTTTTTTCAGTGCGTTTATCGTAATCATTATAATTAAGTATTAATTGTAAAGGCCATCCGTATTAATCATTGTGCTCGTTAAGTTTTAGTCATTAAGACTCATCCTTAATTCGGTTAACCATTTAATCATTGACACTCTTGGCATTAATGTTTAATAGCTTCTGTAGCTTATTCTTCTGCCTAGTTGGCTTTGCAGAGGTTAGGTCTGAATAGCGTTCACTGTGTGAACTAAACTGTGTTCTTGGCTAGAAATAGCTGTACAAAATAAGTATTGTACCTTACTGAACCTGTGTTTAGCAGTTGTCTATGACCATGAAATGCACTTTTTGTACGTCGCTTTGGATAAAAGCGTCTGCCAAATAAATGTAATGTAATGTAATAACATTAATGAGCCAGTGAATTTTGCTATATCAATGAAGAGTTGGTCAGGTCTGAGTTTTGGTGTTCTGGTGGTTTTTCCCATGGCGTGCAGGAACTGGCGTCGTGGGCTATGCATGGCAAATTGTGGTCACTCACTCACGGACGACCTTTCAGGGACGTTTTGTGGGACGCATGCGCAGGTGGTGCTTCGTTTAGTCGGACGCATGCGCAGGTGGTGCCAGCTAAAAATGTGTCTGCGGAAGTGAGTTGCGCCGTGGGTCTGGACGGTTCCGTGCTTGCTGTGACAGTCATTGGTTCTGTGATGCTTGATTTCTGAGGCAGGATCTCTGGTGGTTTATATATATGATGTCCCGATTAGAGTTGTGGTTGTTTATAAGCCCTATAAATGATGTTTGTAATGTTTCTTGAGAGGTGTACAGAGGATTATGCGATGATCTTGTATGAGTAGTGTACTGGAGATTGTGTAATGGTCTTGTTTGAGTGGTATATAGAGAATTGTGCAATGGACTTGTATGGGTGGGGTACAGGGGACTGTGTAATGATCTTGTATGCATGGTGTACTCAGGATTGTGTAATGGCCTTGCGTGAGTGGTGTACAGGGGGCTGTGTAATGATCTTGTATGCATGGTGTACTGAGGATCGTGTAATGGCCTTGTGTGAGTGGTGTACAGGGGGCTGTGTAATGATCTTGTATGCATGGTGTACTGAGGATTGTGTAATGGCCTTGTGTGAGTGGTGTACAGGGGGCTGTGTAATGATCTTGTATGCATGGTGTACTGAGGATTGTGTAATGGTGTAATGGCCTTGTGTGAGTGGGGTGTACAGGGGACTGTGTAATGATCTTGTATGCATGGTGTACTGAGGATTGTGTAATGGCCTTGTGTGAGTGGTGTACAGGGGCTGTGTAATGATCTTGTATGCATGGTGTACTGAGGATTGTGTAATGGCCTTGTGTGAGTGGGGTAGATGGTCGGCCGTTTTAATGATGGATGTTGACCCTGTGGATGGTGGTGCTGGTGAACCGCTGAGACCCGACCGCACTCCCACGTTTCCTTATGAGTTATGGAGCCATCAGGAATGAAGGGGGGGGGACTGGCATTAATTCCAAAAACTGTCAGCTCGCATTACAACAGTGCAGCCGTCACGGCTCCTCTAAATTTAGTTGTCAACGCTTTATTAAATACACAAACTGACTGGCTGGATGTGAGCTGCCAGAGTAAAATATGAACTTAATTACATGTACATAATTAAGCGGGGCTGAGGGGGCATGGCGAGATAAATCTGGCCGTTGTGGGGAGAGGGGAGGTCCACGTCCCTCATTTCTCCCTCAGAACCTGCTGCCTGGACCAGCACAACAAACCCCCGTGCCTTTCACTGCACGACCAATGAGTTAAACGCTTCTCTTAATTGAAGCGTAATGGGAGACACTGCCCTCTAGTGGGCGGGCTGTCCTCGCGGGTGATGAAATGTTGAAGGTTTGTGGACGGCCTTCGGTATTATTCCAAACCGCCGGTAAAGATGTACGGCTGGGGCGCTGTGGACCTAGAGGGGTGTAAAAAAGAAATGGCGGACAGTCGTGACGTCACAGGCCTGGACTGGTAATCAGCGGCGGTGTTGCACACGCACGTTCATGATAAAAACGGCGTTGCTAATTAGTGCAGTTATGTCCATAAATTATGTCCATAATTTCAATTTATACAACATTTAGGAGTTATAATGATTGGATCAGAACAAGATTAGTGTGATTACTCTTTTAGGAAGCCTGTTGTGGGATTTGGGCAATGATATGAATGCTATGTCATGTTGTCCCTGAATTTCTGCTGTCCTCACTGCAAGCTTAAAATGTGCTGAAGCTTGTGAAAGGAAGTATTGCGCTATAAATATTGGAGGGGCAAAGAAATGCCTAGTAATGATATTGCAATTAGTAGGGAGACACAGAGGGATTAGAGATTTACATAGCTGTTAGCAAGTCTCTAATTTGACATAGAGTGACTTGCATACTGCGGTTGTTCGTAGAGACATGTTCAAGCACGCACGCATGTACATGTACACGCACATGCATGCGCAGATGCACATTAGGTGTGCCTGCCTGTTCATTAGTGAAAGGCATGTTTCTCCTCCTCGTGGCCATGTAGTTCTCCTGTGAGTCTTTGTAGCCTCTGCTGTGCCCTGCCTGGGCATGCGTTGCACTGCGAAGGCCTCGAGATTGCAAAATGGGTTATTCAAAAATTTGCGAACAGGGAAAATTTGGCTCAAGAAATGAATTAAATATTCATTAAATGTTTTTTTTTTTTGCCGCTCGACGATACCCAAGCGGTTTTGTCTGTGTTCGAGTTCCTCCTGTTTGTGAGTTCGGTGAGGAACCGCAGACTGGGCTGGGCTGGGTCCTCGTCTGACGGACGGGGTGAAATTGGAAACTGCAGCGCCCTTCCCGCGGCTGCAGAGCGAGCGCGCGGCCCTGTCGCCGGGGTACCTGGGAGAGCACCGTAACATCTGTCCTAGCGACAGCCGCCTTCCCCCCGAGCGCCGCCTGTCGCTCCCGCCGCCGAGCGCTCGCGGAAACGTAGCTTCCGCTAGCAGCCCGACGCCGGCCGGCGCGCCTCCGCGCCCCGTCGCCTGGCGGGGCGACACGCCCGTCTGGGTCTGGCCCGCCGGGGTCTCCAGGCGGGAGCCGCCGCTCGGTAATTGGAGGGGCGGGTGTATTTCGGAGGGCCGAAAGGCAAAGTCAGAATTACGGTCACTTCAATCAGAATAATAGAACGTTCCGGCACTTCCTTTTTGCTGAAAGATATGCAGCGACGCTGTTACATTTTCCTCTGTCCTGGAGTGACTCCCTACCTTCAGTCTAGCTGACATCCGCTTCAGATGGGAAACATGCAAATTTATTTCATTTGTGTCTTTTCATTTTGGTTGATTTTAGTGTTTTCTACACCAGGAAATGACTAGGTGCCTTTGGAACTGAGTTCAGATTTCCAAGGTCAGAGTTTATTTTTTCCCTTTATTTTTCACATGCAGTTTTTCATGTGAAGGTTAAAAGAAGGCGTTTGACTGGGTACTGTAAATATTCCTTCATGAAGGTCGTTCTCTGGTTGCTAGAGGTCATTCTCTCGTTGCTTCCTTAATCTAGTGCAAGGCTCTCCTTTTCTCTCCCCTGTTTGCTGTATTGGTCAGACGAGCATACATATGAGTTTCCAAATAACGCACCTATCAAATATAAGAACTGTCTTCCCCTTTCTTTTTCTCACTCTCTCCCCTCTCATTCACTCTCTTCTTCAGTTCATTTCAGTTCAGATATTCTTTTATTTTTATTGACTGAACATTTTAAAGTATTGCCAAAGTAATAACGCGGCAAAGCCCCAATTGCACTCGGGGAAAAAAAATTGCAATAACAATAACTATAAACGTAATGATTCAGCCGAGTGTACCAGAGAGCGTTTTGTCATTCAACAAATATGTCACCGAGCTCCGCTTCTGCACACTGGAGGGAATGGCACACAGAGGACGGGGGGAACGGGACACGCCCCTGCTAACCGGCTAACCAGCGCATGTTTATCGTACCGTCTAACGGGGCTGTACAGTACGGAGCCTCTGTGAATTCCACATCGCCGCCTGCACGCCCGACCCTTCATTACGCTGCACAGCGAGCTCTTTCGCCCATTAAATCACCCGCGTTCTGCCTCTTTCACCGACTAATAATAACGGGATTACTGTTTGTATTTCGCCCTTCTGTGGCTGGTCAGCAATTTTTTTAAAAATCATCGTGGTGGCTATTATTTTGAATGTGATCCCAATGATATCCATTGTTATCTTTTGATATATGTTCGTAGATATTGTTGTGGCGTGACCACAATCCTTCATTTGGACTGGAGAAATGAAAAAATAAAAAAGTTTGTTATAGTTATCGTTATGGTTAATGGCAAGTGTGACCCAAGCTTATTTCTTTCTTATTATAATATTTCAAGGATGATTAATCTTAATCTTTGTCTTCTTCTTCTTTTATTTATTATGGTATTCAGTTTTTCTTGCTCTCTCATTCTTTTTTTATCTTTCTGTTAAATTGAGCTTTCTTGGCAAGATAACAAACAGGATTGTGTTGGCAAAGCATTTTATGCACAATATGTCGATACAAGTTTCCTGAAAGCAAATATTCTGGATTTTAATTGAAGTCAAATTTTGTTAAGGCTGCAAACTTACATATGCAAGCATACTGAAGTATCAACAGATTGATTTCAGGGCCATAGGGCCCGGCTTTTCTGGGAAGGCATTATTTTTAGTCTTATCTTGACTGCCAGGGCCCAGTTCTGACAGCACTTCTTTGCCATCGACAGTTTCTGTTTAAATCTTGTTCAGTGGGTATGTGCAATCAGATCATGTGATTACAGTAAGAATTTTTCTGTTATGTGGGTGGCAGCCTTAAACATGGCTTCTACACCACTTGTAAAACTTTTTTATATAACGTGTAATCTGTGTTGGACGTAGAGCTCTTCCTTACCCAAACATTTCTTTGATGATAATTTTGTCTGTTTAATTTATCACAAACATGGTGCACTACCACTGCAGTACACTATTGTATATTGTATCTTTTACCAAATGAAATGAATTATAATCAGGTTGGTCATGCCAAAAATGTTATACTCTTTGGTTATGTTTAGGGTGTGTAGGGTATAAATGTGTTTCTTAATATAATTTTGTGCCCATTAGGAAAAGATAAAATGATTGAATTTAGGATGCAATAATATACTGATCATTGCTAACAAAAATGTCTCTTAAATAATGTTGGTTTTAATATATCTCTTGGGTAAAATTTTATTTTTAGATGTGAGGAACCTGACTCACCCCCCACCTTCGTCTCCCTCTTACTTCCTCTTTCTCCCTCCCTCTCTCCCTCTCTCTCTCCTGCTCTCTCTCTCACACTCCCTTTCTTGCTCTCCCTCCCTCTCTCTCCCTCTCCCCCCCTTCTTCTCCCTCCCTCTCTCTCTCCCCCCCTTCCTCTCTCCCTCCCCCTCTCTCTCTCCCCCCTTCCTCACACTCTCTCCCTCTCTCTCCCTCCCCCTCCCCTCTCTCTCTCTCTCTGTCTCTCTCCTTCTCTCCCTCCCTCCCTCCCCTCTCTCCCTCCCCCTCTCTCTCTCTCCTCTCTCTCCTCCCTCCTCCCCCCGCCCTCTCCCTCTCCTCTCCCTCTCCTCCCCCCCCCCCTCTCTCTCTCTCTCCTCCCCTCCTCTCTCTCTCTCTCCCCTCCCCCTCCTCCCCCTCCCTCTCTCCTCCCTCCCCCTCCCCTCTCTCTCTCCCTGCCCCCCTCTCTCTCTCTCTCTCTCCGCGTGCCTCGCTCTGCATCTTCAGTGGGGGGAGCTGCTGATCCGCGCAGCGCTCCCGTCCTCCTCCTCCTCCTCCTCCTCCTCCTCCTCCTGCTCGCGCTGATCCCGCCGCAGCGGCGCGCTTCAATCCGCGGCGGCTCACAATCCTGTTACACAGCACTTTCCTGCATTACAGGCTTTAGCGCCGGGCTAATAGCCGGCATGGAGGCGGAGGGGAGCCACTTTAATTCAATTTGCCGCGACGCCGTGGCGTTCCCGCCGTTCGGAACGGAGAAGGCGCCGCCTCCCGTTCATTGCCGATGGAAATTGCCGAAATGATGATGAGGCATGGAGGCGTGTGTTTTTCGTCGGAATAAAACATTTTCCTCGGCTACCTTTCGCCATCTCCTCTTTTACACGCCATTAGACGGGGTTTGCCTTGTTTTCCTCCGCCGCGTCTCTTTGATGCCTGATGCAGTAAGCGATCATTTTCGGCCCTGCTTTCCCGCCGCCCGGTGGCTCGCGCGGACGCCAGCGGGGGAACATGAAAGCACACCTGCGAAGGGGAGCGGCGCGGGCGGCCTGGCTACGGCGGCGCTGCAGCGAGCCGTCTGCGCGCGTCCTCACCTCAGCCCCGCTCCCTCCTGCTCTGTCCTGCTCTGTCCTGGGCTCTGTCCTGGGCTCTGTCCTGGGCTCTGTCCTGGGCTCCGTCCTGGGCTCCGTCCTGGGCTCCGTCCTGGGCTCCGTCCTGGGCTCCGTCCTGGGCTCCGTCCTGGGCTCCGTCCTGGGCTCTGTCCTGGGCTCCGTCCTGGGCTCCGTCCTGGGCTCCGTCCTGGGCTCCGTCCTGGGCTCCGTCCTGGGCTCCGTCCTGGGCTCCGTCCTGGGCTCCGTCCTGGGCTCTGTCCTGGGCTCTGTCCTGGGCTCTGTCCTGGGTTCTGTCCTGGGTTCTGTCCTGGGCTCCGTCCTGGGCTCTGTCCTGGGCTCTGTCTGTGACTGCGCGTTCCTTTTCTCTCTTTCCATTCGCCGAATTCGATCCTGCTCCTCCGGAGGATCCCGCACCGAGGATTTTCAAGAGTAATTGTGAAGACCTGGAACGCATTAGCCAGCTGTCATTGTTGTGAACTAAACACAATCTGCTCATTTTTTTTAACCAGTGCGTTTTAATCGTGTTTATATTGGCTGTATTAACCAATATTTTTCGAGCCGAGCAGTCCGTAACGAAAAAAGAAAAGCGTCTCATATTTGAGTGTTCTCTAGCTGAGAACAACCCCCCCTCCTGCCCCCCCCCCCCCATCCAGCTGGAGGGGTGCTGGGAGCAGATGAAGCGGCCCCCGTTTGGGTACGCTCTGTGTCTCTTCCAGCATAAAGGGGCTGTTCCTTACTCCAGGGGGGCCTGTGATTGACGGCTGAAATGCCCAGTGGGCTTTGCGGTCCGGACCGTCGGCGTGACGGACAGGCGGGAGTGTGAGTGGCAGCGGGAGAGGGGCTGGGAAGCCCCCCAGGGCCCGCTGACCGCTCCCCCGCCATCTGCAGACGGCTGGCGGTGACGCTTGGCTTCCGCCCAGACGGGGACGGGGCGTCCCGCGGTGCGGGGGAGCGCGGAGCGGGTCTCATTTCCGCCGTTTCTTTAGTCCCCCCCCCCCCCCCCCCACCTTCACCCCACTTCGTTGGTTTTGATTCGGCTAAATTGTCAGGGCATCTCTCGGATATTCAGAGTTGTCTCCAAAGGGATGAATTTGATGCATTTGAAAAGACGCACTCAAGTGTTTCCCCCTAAGTTTTGTTCTGTAGTGGCAGTTTAAAAGGTGGGGTGGTCTGGGGCCCTACATTTCATAAATTATGGAGGGGAATGCTCACATGACATAGGAAAAAACTTGTGGTATCGAAGCTTTACATTAAATGATTTTGGAATAACATTAGGCCTGTATCTGATGATTGGAAATGAATAGGTGCTATTCAGTATTGGGTAATTATAGCCAACGTAAAATCAGAAATTAATATTAAACCACACAGATACTTTTCATTTTTATTCACTTAAATTAGCTTAATGGCTCATGCTACTTTAATAGCTAGCTAGCTATACATTCAGGATGGGAACTGAAAGGCCATAGCTCTTCTTAACGAGCTAACTCTGCCAATAACTGATGGTTATATTGAAGTTATGGTTATTCCGTGAATTAACAATTAGGTAAACATTCATTAAAATAAAAAAATTTACTGTCTCAGAGAGTGTCACACCAGTTTACCTCAGCGCATTTCATCAGAATCCTCCTCGTTATACGTCAGAATGCGCTATCTGTCTCGATAGAATGCGTGAATGCGTAGAATTTTATTTATGTTTGAAAGTGTTAATGCAGCAGCCAGGGCTTGGCAAGGCAGCTCAAAATTTGGTTCAGAAGATGTATGAGATGGGAACCTTATAGAGCGTAGCGTGAGTTCTGCGTGCATTACTGTGAGGGCCAGGTGAGTGTTGAGTATCGGCGCTTCTGATTCGTGGAGCAGCGGTGTGCGAGGCTGTTGAGTATCAGCGCTTCTGATTCGTGGAGCAGCGGTGTGCGAGGCTGTTGTTTAATGAAACCCTGTGGTCAGCCCTCATACAGGACCTGAGAACAGAAAGCCTTGCGCATAACAACCAGCCCTGATGCAGGCACCTGTCATTTTCTGGGACTGTTATTAACGAAACCCTTACTGATACCTGTGAAAAGGGAAGTGATTATATAATCAAAAAAAGCCAGACAAAAAATCACATGAGTGCGGTAGCAAATGCGCAAAAGGCTAGCCTCACTGCAATCTGTGCTTTCATCAAACATGATATGATAATGGAGTGTCATCAGATTGATTGGGCCTTTCAGCAATCCATCTTTCTTTCTGTTGTTTCGGGCGGCTCCAGCGAGGAGCTGCGCTGAAGCATCTTGAGCCGAGCTGCCGGTTTCAGGTCTATTGTCTTCGCCGTCTCTGTGAGCGTGTCACCAGCAGTAAAGGGAAGCCTAGCTTTGGCGAGCCACATTGAAGATAAAGATGCAGTAGTGTCTTTGTCAGGGAAAGCTACTTTATATTTCTCGCCTCATTCGGCAACCCTGTAGCCTTTCTGAAAATGTGCGTTTCAACCGAACAGCTAAGCTATCAGGTTTTACTTCTTTCTTACACTGTCAGGAAAGAAGTGAATCTTTATGGCCTTTCTCCAGTGTTCACACATTCTTTGCTTGCATACGATTGAAAAATTGGAAATGAAGCTAACATAGGACCAGGAAAAGGTTACAGTAGGCAAGCATTGTTTGGCACACGTATTGGTAATCTTATTTATTTAACTTTATCTTTTATTTTTCAAGAAAAGTTCCCGGGGTCGATGAAAGTTCCAGCTGATGCTGGCCAAGAAGGCAGCATCAAATATAATACAGTACATTCATGTGTTGGCAGTACATTAATTTGTAATAACTGCATTCAAGATAGATACATCTCTATTCTTCGGTTACAGAATGGATCAAGCCTTTAGCTCAGCCAAGGCAACAAAGGTGTCTGTGTGAACTTTTTTCGGTCCGTTTGATGACTGGACTTATCTCACGCTTGGTCCACAGGTCTCGATCAGCCAGTTTTGCTCTCTGTTGATTGTTTTGACATAGACTTTGTGTAACAAGAGTATGCCTGTAGAATTTTTACAGAGTTTATAAAAATTTTGGGTTTTTTTTGCTCTTGCGTAAGGGGTATTGTTGGATGTGGAATCCACCGGGCTTCTGAGGCATGTGGTGGTGTGTGACTCAGCGTGTGCTTATCAGAATCTCAGCTTTCTGAGGTAGCCTGGCTGTGCTTATGTTCACTACTCAGAGCAGTATGCAAACAGCCCTCCGTCTATATCAGTTCCTTTTTTTGAACACAACGGCTTAGGGGGACAAAAAAAGTGCTTTATCACACCCACTAGATACTTATCTATGCTAATGCCTTTTGCAAGATTTTCAAATTGATTCCATGAGACTTTTCCCTCCAATTGAGCCCCCAGATTTTTTCAATGTGATGATTTTTACCCCCCCCCCCCCAGGATAGAATCCGTTTTGCGGGCTGGCTGACTCGACCTACAGCCTCCCTGAACGAACTGTTGGTGAGGAAGGGCTGTGTGGTAATCGCGGATTTCACAAGTGCGTAAGCGATGACGTAGGGAATGTTTGGGCTAATTCTTATCTCTAATTCTGTTCATATGAGCACGGGGCTTGGCTGTGAAGTTTTGTTGATTTGTTTGATTTGCTCTAACAGCAGCGGTATTAGGCTCAACTGAAAACATGAAAAACATCGGCCTGTTTTTTTATTCCCTACAAATAAACTCAAACAATTTTTTGGCCGGGAAGCGATGAGCTCGCGTTTAATTTCTTGCGCATGGAGAACGTTGTTCTCGCGTTCGGAGTCGGACGAAGGCGGTGTTGAGAGAGAGAGAGAGAGAGGCTGCGTGTGGAGAGGGGCGGCGAGAGGGCCTCGACGTTTCGGGAGCCCGCCGGCTGCGCGTGCGGCTCGTTCGCGGGGGCCGACGCCGGGCCGAAGAGGCGCGTGCGTTTGACCTTGACCGGGGTGGTTTTAAATGAGCTTCACACAAACGGTCTCTGTCACCCGGGGGCCCGCTGCCGGCCCAGAGTCGGCTCTAATGTGCTGCCAGGAGCCGCCTCCAAATGCCAATTATGCGTCCGGGCTAATTACTCATTCATTTAACATTTTTTTTTTAAATGAGCCTTTAGCCGGTATCAGCAGTGGCCTCCTTAACTTGGAGTGGTGGCGGCTAAATTTGAGTACATTAAAAAAAAAAAAAAAAAAAAGAAGGCGCCAAAGAGATATAGTCTGGGCCCGGAAGCCGAAAAGCAGTGTGCTTACGCTCGAGTGGGTCGATGAGGAGTCCTGTGAGACCCGTTCGGGGTTTAGAAGGTTAGACGCGAAGGCCGCGAGGTTAAGCAGTCTGGCGGTCCAGCCGGAGGAAGATGAAGATGAAGACGCCTGATGCGCAGCTTAGCGGGCGGACCTCGCTGGCGCCTGATCAACCAACCCGGGCTGCTGGGAGATGAGACGCAGATCCTGCTTGATTGGGCCCTCCGTAACCCTGGGCGACTCTACGGCCAATTACGCGCAGCCCTGCCGGCGGCAGTCAGCTCTGGCTCAGTCTGGATTCCCCTCCTGAACCGCGGGGCCCACCCAGGCACTGGAGCAGCTCCTTAAAGAGAGGGCTTGTGATGTTTTTGTGAGCACACCTGTATTATGTCATGTTAGTCAGTTGATGAACAACTGCCTTTATATAGTACCAGCTGGACAGTAGCACAGTGGATTTCAAATATTTTCCAGAGAGAGTAAAAAAAAGATCAGTTTTTATCATTTTAAATTTATTAGTCATTTTGCTATTCCTCGTGAACTACATGTAGTATTATAGTGTAGTCCTGGTGCTGTAGCAACAGAAGACCATTTCATTTTGCGTGTTGGATCTAGAAGTCGGATTGCAGGGTGCACTTGGCCACAGACGCGACAGCGTCCACGTTCGGTCTTAGTTTTTAAATTTCGCACGGTTTGATGTTCGGTATCGGTTTAGCGACGCAGATTCATTTCGGCGGAGAGAAGGTTAATAGCGCAGCCGGTTGAGCGAGGCTGAGCCGTAACCCGGCGAGCCGTGCGGAAGCGACCGGGCCTCACCTCACCGCGGGCTCCCCGGCCTCCTGCGCTACATTCCGCACTCCCGCCCAGGGAACACGGAGACGCGTCTTCTTACGGGAGCCCCATCAGCTTACCAGCGCGCCGCGCGCCACTTCCTCCTTTCTGTGACTTTTTGGGCAGGCTTCACTCTCTCCGGGCTGGGGGGGAGACGCTCATTCGCTGGGGATGAGGAAGGAGACCAGCCCCCGCCCTGGTTGTGGTTGTGGTTGTGTTCGTTAGCGTAGCGTGGGCTGTGCTATGCAGACACGTTCTTCTGTTGTTTTTACTTTAAGGGGAGTGGACCGAGTGAGTGGGAGTGCGTGCATCAACATCTTCGATCTCTGGAAACACCAGAACTCAAGGACCTCACTTTTCTTTCTTTCTTTCTTTCTCTCTTTTTTCTGTCATTCTTTCTTTCTTCTGTCATTCTTTCTTTGTGAACACATGCTCTATTTTTATTTTCTTTTATTCTCTATCACCGTCGATCCGTCCAGTTCAGTGTAACGGACAGTGCCTTTCTCGTATGAACAGTATATAAATTGTGGGGGAAGCACAGCTGTTTGCAGCGTAACCCAGAAATCCCAGAATGCTGTCTGTCTGTGTGTGCTTAGAGAGGGGCCTGACCTCCTGTCCAGACTGAAAAGCACTGCTCTAGCAGAGTCACTCAGGATCGGTGTTATACAGGATAAGATAGGGCTCCGCACCTAGAGAACAGCTCTATCATTTATTACATATTTTTAATGTAAGTAGCGTAGTTATTTGCTTTAATTGTAGAGATCCCCCAGAATGCACCTCTCTGCCCAATCTCTGCTGGCAAGTGGGCCAGGTAAGTTGCTCCTCTGTGTCCCTTTGAGAATTCCGCGTGTGTTCACAGGCACCAATCGCAGCCCCCCCCCCCCCCCCGGCTCTCCGTCTGGCCTCGCCGCAGCGTTTTGAGCAGTGTTTTGAGCAGCGTTTGAGCAGCGTTTTGAGCAGCGCTTTGAGCAGCGCTTTGAGCAGCGTTTTGAGCAGCGCTTTGAGCAGCGTTTGAGCAGCGCTTTGAGCAGCGTTTTGAGCAGCGTTTTGAGCAGCACTTTGAGCAGCGTTTTGAGCAGCGCTTTGAGCAGCGTTTTGAGCAGCGCTTTGAGCAGCGTTTGAGCAGCGCTTTGAGCAGCGTTTTGAGCAGCGTTTTGAGCAGCGTTTGAGCAGCGCTTTGAGCAGCGTTTTGAGCAGCATTTCAGCAGCGTTTTGAGCAGCGTTTGAGCAGCATTTCAGCAGCATTTGAGCAGCGCTTTGAGCAGCGTTTTGAGCAGCGCTTTGAGCAGCGTTTTGAGCAGCATTTCAGCAGCGTTTGAGCAACGCTTTGAGCAGCGCTTTGAGCAGCTTTTTGAGCAGCGTTTTGAGCAGCATTTGAGCAGCGTTTGAGCAGCGCTTTGAGCAGCTTTTTGAGCAGCGTTTTGAGCAGCGTTTGAGCAGCGTTTGAGCAGTGTTTTGAGCAGCATTTGAATACTGCATGGCTCCGGCCCGTCGGCCGCCTCCTTTCCGCTCTGCTCGCCGCCCGGCCTCCGGAGCCCGAGCGTGACGGGGGTGAGGCCGAGACAGCGGCCCCGCCCCGCCCGCCGCACTCCCGCCCCCCTCCCGCCGCGCGGCCGAACCTCTCCACACTGCTCTCCTGCACTCTGTTCCACAGCTCACTCTTTCTCTTCATCCTCCCTCTTTTCCAGAGTTGAGCAGTTATTACATTAGGCTACATTACATTTATCCAAAGCGACGTACAATAAGTGCGTACCCAAGGTCATTGGGACAACTACAAAACACAGGTCCGATACGGTGCCATACTCATTTTGTGACAGTTATTCATGGCCATGAACTCAAGTCCAGTTCATACAGTGAACGTCACTCTCTGACCTGACCTATGCTGAGTCAAACTGGGAGGCATGGCGCTGCTACTCTGAGGAGCTGTGACTCGTCCTTCCAGACGCCGGCCGGCCGAGTTTGCGTCTGGAAACGGTTCGGCTGTGAGCGTTCGCCGGAGGAGCGTCACGCTCGCGGCGAGGCTTTGAGAGTCTTTGGACGCTTTGCTGGGCTTTTTTGAAAAGCCCCGTTCGCATTTACATACTGTTTTTCCGTTGGAGTTTGAAATTACTGTTCCATTTTGTGTTTGCATAGCAGATGTCTTTATCTGGAACCACTTGCCGGGCTCATCTTTGAACATATTTTTTGGGCTGCCAGACATTTAACTAAGCCACTGTGACTGAAGTGTCTTACTCAAGGGACCGAATCCTGTAGCCTCTATATTATCAGCCGAGCCCATAAAGTGCTGTACCACCCCGCTATTCTTCATTATGATGATGGTAATTATGATGAATACTTTATAGGGAAAAGTGGCTTGTAAAACCCTGAGTATTTGCTACGGACCCAGTCTGCTACACCAGTGTGTTTTAAGGCAGTGGCAGTGCAGTTCTTTATTTGACTGTGCGGTATTCCACATATGAATGAATAATGATGGCTTGCAGTGCACAGTGTTCTCTGAAATGGGGCCCCGAGCGCTTTTTAGGATATCTCACAAAACGGGGATGGCAATTCAGATACTGTATCTCGTCAGGCCAATACCCACATTTCTTTAAGCCGGGCTGCGATGTGAACAGTACAGGGGGAATATTTTTTTTTCCCGTGTTTCAGAGCTTCCTCCTGCGCTCATGGCAGTACCTTCACCACAGGGCAACACTTCCACAGTCTCCCATGTGGAATCAGCACGAGGGCTCTGAAGCTCAACCCTTAGGTTATGCTTGTGTATTCTAGGTCAGAGACTGCCAATGCACTCCTGAGCAGAATTATGCTGTATGTATCTGAAATGTTGGTGCAAATGGCGTACAAAAAAGTGGCTCTGAAGGTACCCTGGATGGAAAAGGTAACATCAAACAGGAGTATGTTTCTGATACGTCGATAAGTGGGCTGGCGTCCATCTTCTGAGCGGGGGGGCGGGCAGGTAGGACGGGAGAGCAGGTGCCTCGTCGCGCGGACGGTCTCTGGAGCGATGCTCTTAACCAGGAGGAGGACAGCGCCAGGTTACCCTGCTCTCCTGGCATATGGCGAGGGACCGAGGATGCCTGAGGCCAGATTTTGCGTGTCTGCTGCCACTACTCACTGGAAGCATTCTGGCAGTCTTACCTGGCGGGAGATCTTGCTGAAGTTGTACCCGACTTGTGTTTTTCTCCCCGACGTAGCCGTACCTGTAGCCACTTGTATTTTATGCACCATGGTCTCCTAAAGCCAGGAGTAGCTGTAGCCAGGTGTATTTTACTACCACATTACCATAAGGACAGGAGTACCTGTATTGGCCCAACATGGTCCATGAAGCAGAATACCTATTGCCAGGTGCATTTAACTCCCACGTTATCCAGAAAATTAGGAGTGCTTGCACTGGGGTGTAGTTGTGTCCATTACCTTTTTTTAATGATCCATAGGATACAAATCGCAGGTCACTGCTTTGTGATTTTACTTAATCGATTTTTTTTTTAACACGTTCATTCATTGCCATCACTACCGCCTTTCCTTAGCTGCCGGACTTCCACGGCACAGCTGAACAAAACGTGAAAGTGCGGAAGGATTGGGAGACCATTCACGACCCCTCATTTTCACTTAACGGTTTAAAGGAACCGTGTTACTTACAGTAACGCATTGACTCTCTGCTATTTTCTGTCATTGTCATTGACTGTACTTTTCCGTGTCGTATTTTGTTGCTGCGGCTAGTTTGCTTACCTTTCAGCATTGTTTACAAAGGGTGTTTTCATGCTAACAGCGCTAATGTAGCGATATAGGCGTCTGTGTCACACCGCCACCGTCGCCCTCCTCTTAAATGCACTGCTCACAGGTTTTTTTATTTCATTCAGCTGGGGGGGCTGTCTCTCGTGAGACCTTATTCAGCTCGTGTTCTGCAGCCGTGCACTGTTGTATTAAAGGTGAATATTCTCGGAAAAGGCAATTTGTTCTGGGAAGCAAGACGGCCTGCCCTCACCAACAGGCCCAGATACACATCATTCAAAGGGGGGATCCGAGGGAAATCCTTTTTATTTTTTCCGTATGTCGTTATCGTCGCCGCGCAAGATGGAATCCCCCCCCCCCCCCCCCCACAAATAGCGTGTTATTCATTTGGGGATGCGGAGGTCGGGTTTAGCCTCTTTGGACGCTGTGCCTGAAGTGGCTCATTCGCGTTAAGGCAGTTGAGTTTATTTCCGTCTCTTGTGTCGGCATTGCGTTTCGTAGCCTAGCTCTGGCGAGAGAGAGAGACCTTCGGTGTCGTCGGGTGGCTGCCTTAGAAAAGGCAGTGGTGATGTAAGCACTGGGTTTGTCCTGTCACAGCAAACATGTTACAGGCTACGGAGGTCCCACATTATAGGCTGTGGTGGTGCCGTGGAAACGGTTAGAACGTTCCGGAACACTCAGATCCCTGTAGAGGTCTCCCACAAGAAAATATTCTTTCCCCTGCAGCCTTTCTGAGGTCATGCAGCGCACCAGCATGCTGTCGGTGTCTCGCTATGTTGAAAAATGCAACAACCGTTACAGTGTAAAAAGAAGCGTTTGATGCTTTAATGTTTGTTTGTTTTTTTTTTTTTTGTCGGTTGTTCGAGCACTCGGTCTTTCTGGCCTCTCTCATCTCCCGTTTTAGGGGGCGGAGCCCGAGCAGCTTGGAGCCAATCGGTGGCCTGCGCATTCATCCCGGTTGGACGGGAGGCTGGCACGTCGCCGGCGCCAAGCGGCATCGCAGCCGGGCGCCTGGCAGCGGGGCGGGCCTTTGTTTTCACAGCTCTGCGATCGCGTTTACTTGGTTATAAATAAATGCACAGCCACAGAGCCGCCCAGCTCTCTGCCGCCTCTTGCTCTGAGTTTTTTTCGCTGCCCCCCGTTTCCTAGATACTTAGATTTGAGGCTGATCTGCAGGCCTCTAATGGGGAGGGGGGGGGGGGGGGGTTGACAGCCCCCTCTGTCAGCTTCTGAGGACAGCGCCAGGTATGAACACAATTACCTGATGGGGGACCTGATACTGTGTGTCTGTGTGTGTGTGCGTGTGTGTGTGTGTGTGAAAGAGTGAGAGAGAGCATGCATGCATCAATGAAAGTACCATTGTGTGGAATCAATGAGACAAAATCAAACCGTAATCGACTTTGGTCACAGCACAGAACTGACATGCAGCCCAGTAACCAGGCCTGGTGTTTGGTCTGAACTACAGACTCGGTCAGTCCAGCAGAACACAGCAAAATAAGTCCCCACACTGCGCCAACCTCTGCAAAGCACACTGGGATAGCAACCGGACCCATATACGGTAAACCTTTACCTCAGAACCGAACCTGAAGCCGTTAGGTTCAGATGCAGCGGGATGGCCCGGCGAGATCGGAACCAGACAGCTTGCAGCGGGGGGGGGGGGGGACTCCCGCCGCCCCCGCCGCCCCCCGCCGCCCCCGCATCGCATCGCGCGTGATGAACGAGCGCTCCCGCGGCCAGCAGGACGGCGACAGAGGGGATTGGTCATCCTCCAGGCGGGTCACCGTTATATTTAGAACACAAGTGATCTTTATTGCCCCCCCCCCTCGTTCCGCCGGCGCCCCAGCTGCGTCCGCCGCCGCGGTGTCAGGTTAAACGTACGACCCGAAACACAAACACAGATGTTCCCCTCCGCGCCCGGCCCGGCCAGGTGAGGCCGTGCCTCCAGGTCACCGTCTCCCGGGGAGACGGAGTGTAACTTCGCGCCCGAGTCCTCCGCCCGCGTGATTAATGCGGCGGGGGGGGGGAGAACGTAACGGATAGTTTAATTAAGCTCGCCGCGCGCAAGATTCATCGGCTAATTTCTGCAGCTGACAGCGCAAATGGGGGTTCAAAGGTGCGCACTGAGGAGAGAGACACCCGTGCGTGGCCCCGCGCTTAATGAATTGAGTGCTCCCCCCCCCCATAAAGTTTCACCGCCAGGCCCGGTATTCATTAAATCGGCTCTACGGTGAGTCGGGCCCCCTCGCTCGCCCCCTCTCTCTCCTGCCCCCTCTCCCTCGCCCCCTCTCTCTCCTGCTCTCCTGCCCCCTCTCGCTTGCCCCCTCTCTCTCCTGCTCTCTCCTGCCCCCTCTCGCTCGCCCCCCTCTCTCTCCTCCTGCCCCCTCTCCCTCGCTCGCCCCCTCTCTCTCCTGCCCCTCTCCCTCGCCCCCTCTCTCTCCTGCCCCCTCTCGCTCGCCCCCTCTCTCTCCTGCCCCCTCTCCCTCGCCCCCTCTCTCTCCTGTCCCCTCTCGCTCGCCCCCTCTCTCTCCTCTTCTGCTCTCTCCTGCCCCCTCTCCTCGCCCCCTCTCTCTCCTGCCCCCTCTCGCCTCGCCCCCTCTCTCTCCTGCCCCCTCTCGCTCGCCCCCTCTCTCCCTCTCTCGCTGTCCTGTCTGCTCGAGTCTCTTGAGTGGCGTTGCTCTACCTGTGTGGGAGAGAGAGAGAGAGAGCGGTTCTGCAGCACGATGGGCAGGAAGCTGGGCCAAAACAAAAGTGTAACCCGTAATGGCCGAAAGTCCTTTCTTCTTTCTCTGAGACCCGTTTTCCCATTAATTTTGTTCATGGTTGTGGCAGCTGGTTTGGGAGCGGCCAAACTCACAAATTGTCGGGATAATATTGTATATTGTGAATTTTGGTCAAGGTAATTGTACTATGAAATTTTTATATCGGCACATGCTTTATTTAAATACATAACTGACAAAGTGAAAAAATTCTGGCTAAAGGAATGTCTGAAGTAGTTACTCATAGAGGCATGTTCACACAGGTGCCCATACAGCCACACGGTAAAAAGACTGTATGAGCTTCAGCTCTCCATCCAAGGCTGTGGAAAGACACCTTGATGCATCACCTGTATTCTCAGCTTTAGAGGGGGCACACATTAGAATGGGCAATGCGCACAAAAGAGCTTATACAAACCTGCCTGAAATATTTTTAAGTATCTGTGCTCATGCAAAAATACGCTCCTAAGTCATCAGTGTGAAAGGAAGAGGTTTATTCCGGGGAGAGCTTTCTCTCGCGGCGCCGAGGAAGCGGAAGAACAAAGCCCTGACGTCTTCCTCCGCTCCTTTGTAATTTTCCTCGCGATGTCTGTCAGGTGCGTCGCGGCGCCCCGCTGAGCTCTGACAGGCGTTTCCTCTTCTGGAGACCGGCCTTTCGGGGGGGGGGGTTTAATTACTGCTCGCCCAGCCCAGCGCGGTACCGAACGTACCGAACGGCGTCGCGGCGTAGGAAGCGCGTCGCGCCGCTGCGAGGCGGGGACTGCGGCGTGGCGATGGGAGCCGGTCGGGACGGCCAGGGGGACGGAGAACCGCCGCTAGACTCTCTCCGGACCTTCGGCGCCGGCGGCTTTCGTCCCTGTGACCCCCGTGCGATTTTTCGGCACGTTCGTGTCGCCGTCCGGCGAAGCCAAGAGCTTGAAAGCGCGCGGTGTGACCGTCAGCACCTCCCTGCGCTGCGGACGCCCTCTGTGATCTCTGGCGAAATGGCGTCCTTTCCCTGGCCCATATTTACCGCCCAGCCGCTGTGTGCTTTTTTCCCTTTTTGAAAGTCCAGTTTTCCTGTCCTAAATGGGAGTGCCTGTCCCGTGGCTGTACAAGCCTGCTCTCAGAGGAGTGTGAGGCGGCTAGCCCTTTCTCTTCTGCTCGCCATCGCTCCGTTTGAGCTGCGTTAGCTGCTGCGGCAGAGGGCCGCTCGGATGCTGCAGCTGGGGCTGCTAGGGCAGCTGGTGCAGCTAGGGCAGCTGGGGCAGCTGGGGCAGCTAGGGCAGCTGGTGCAGCTGGGGCAGCTATGGCAGCTGGGGTGGCTGGTGCAGCTGGGGCAGCTAGGGCAGCTAGGGCAGCTGGGGCAGCTGGTGCAGCTGGTGCAGACGCAGTCTGGACGACGCAGGGCTCTCTGACGCTAGCCCTGCGACACATTTTGTGCCGTAATTAGGCTGAATAAAGGCACCCTCGCCGCGGCCCGGTTTGCGCTCGGGCCGGTTTGCGCTCGGGCCGGTTTGCGCTC
Organism: Anguilla japonica; assembly: GCA_025169545.1. Taxonomy (NCBI): domain Eukaryota; kingdom Metazoa; phylum Chordata; class Actinopteri; order Anguilliformes; family Anguillidae; genus Anguilla; species Anguilla japonica. The sequence continues at coordinate 10,416,476 of CM045889.1, forward strand.
GGGCCGGTTTGCGCTCGGCCCGGTTTGCGCTCGGGCCGGTTTGCCCCGCTCGGGCTGCGCTAGCCAGGCGACGCGGCGCCCCTCCCCCTCTGCGTGTCGAGCTTGGGCGGCGGGTGGATGGAATGCTAATGAACCTGATCGGCGTTTCTCCCGGGCGGCGGAGAGTAATGGATGTAACCACACGTGACGCCGGCATTACCGTCTGTTCCCACCGGCTCAGCACGGGCCGCCTCGCTGCATCCCTCTTCCAGAGGTTAATGAGTAGGGAGGGTCCCCGGTGGGTCCTGATTTTTTTTTTTGCGGTGTGGCTCAGGTGGTAACAGACTGAGGGGGTCAGGGGTTGGTGGTCTTGAAGGGGCTAGATGGTAGTTTTGGGAATTGTAGTACAGAATGGGGACATTTAAAAAAAAAAAAAAAAAAAAAAAAACTATTCCACACATTTGTAGTTCACAGTTGTGGAAGCTTTGTTAGTTATGTTATGACCAGAGATTGATTTCTACAGGCTACACACTTGCTTGACATTTCTGATTGTGTATTGCCTGTATTCCTGCCTAGCTGAGAAAATGGATGAGCTTTATCATTTTTGAACTGAGGGTAATAGGACCACTTCACGTTAATTGTAAAATAGAAATCTATTGTGAATGAAAAGCTTCTATTTGAAGTGAAACCTCCATCTCAGATAAAAAAAAAAAAATACATCAATTAGTGTGCTGTATTTAAATTTTACTTATGGTCACACTTGATGTGATCCCCTGTTCTGGTTTCTTGATTATTATGAATCCATCAAGGTATTCGTTTTAGATATCTCTACTCCCATCTACACAAAACCAAAGGATGTTTTTGTGTATGAGTCAATATGCTGTCTCCAAATAAATACAGTAATTTTCATAGCCTGTGTGTGTGTGTGTTGTGTCCATCTGTGGAATGGATACAAAGTCTAAATTGGACCAGTGACATAATTATCTATCATTTTCTGGAATTTTCCTTCCTTTCCCATCCCCCACTCCAGTAAGGGGAGCGAAGGAAGAGCCAGGAGAAGTTTGAATCGCGGGCGTATTTATAGCAAGGGCAACGAGGGCTTCTCCTCACATGAAATTGGGCCTTTTCACGAGAGGATTAGGCCTGTTCTCTTTAGAAGAAATATGGATAAGGCAGGGCATAATTGAGACTTTGAAAATCCCAAATCCCAAATGATCCAAGCAAGCTTTGCGCGCGTTGCTATTTCCGTGTGGGTACAACGCAGGGCCAGAGGCCATAATCTCACTGGGAGAGGAGCTGGGGGTGGGAGGGTGTGGGGGGGGGGGGGCAGGGCTTGATAGAGGGAGCACGCCACTTCCCCTTCAGCCTCCCTTAATGAAGTTCTGCAGCTACGGAGAAGTCACCTCACGGCGTTCCCCAGACGCCCCGTTTCGGGGCCGAAGTTCCGAGCTGATCCAGGCCGTCCTTTTTCCCCCTCTCTTCCGCAGATGAGCTCCGGAAACTCAGCTGGTCCGGAATCCCGCGACAAGTCCGTCCAATCACGTGGAAGCTCCTGTCCGTAAGTCCACCCCCCCCCCCCCCCCCCCCCCCCCTCAGCCTGTCTCAACACATTTGATTTATCTGTTTAATGAACCCATTTTTTATTGCACTGTTTTCCCATCTCTTGTTAAAGTGATTTGTGAAACGGCACACTATTGTCTACATCTTTTCTCTCTAAAACATTGGTTGCGGCACACAGTGATTATTTATTTATGAAGCCTCAGTGTTTACTCATTAAGTCGCTCCTTTTGTTTATAGTGACTCCGCTCATTGCCGGATCTCTCCAGTCTCCTGACAGTAAATCTTTCTCTCTCATTTTCTCTCCCCGTTTCTCTCCCTCTCCGTCTTTGTCTCGCTCGTGAGGGGTGTGCGCGTTTTGACACCATGCTTTTATCGCCGCAGGGCCCCGGTCCCGGCCCACACAGACGCCTCCTTGACCCTCTCCGCGGCCGCGGCGCGCGGATGGCCCTCCCAGGTTTTGTTGTCAGTAATGATGAGGGAGATGGGGCTGCAGGGCGGGGCCGCCGCGGCTGTTTTATCTTTAATTACAGCGCCGCTCGCCCGACGCGGTCCCCGTCAAATGCAGCTGTGGCGCTGCGGACGAGCTGCGCATAATTAATGCCACGCGCGGGCTCGTCGCCTTCGCTCGCCCCGGAAGGCTGCCGGTTTGAATCCCGCCTGGGCCACACTCTTGCAACTGTGTTGCTTCTGCAAAGTGTCCTGCTGTACAAATGGATAATGGAACGTGCGTGCAAGCTCGGTCAGTCCGGGTTAGGGCTGGTGCTAAGTAAATAAATAGCTGAAATAATGTAACTGAACTGATCTCGCTCTCTCTCTCTCTCTCTCTCTCTCTCTCTCTCTCTCTCTCACTCACTCACTCTCTCTCACTCTCTCTCCCTCTCACTCACTCACTCACTCACTCACTCTCTCTCTCTCTCACTCACTCACTCTCTCTCTCTCCTCTCTCTCTCTCTCTCTCATCTCTCTCACTCTCTCTCTCTCTCTCTCTCACTCTACTCTCTCTCTCTCTCTCTCTCTCTCTCACCCTTTTCCTGTTCCATTGTGCCCCTCTTCTAGCGTCATCTCATCTGCCCAATCAGTCGCGCCCTCTGGCGCTGCCATCCACACGCACGCGGGCATCGTACCGGCGCTGGCGGCCGGACGCCGTCGCCGCGGCGCGTGCCACACCGCCTCTCGCGCCTCGCCGCCTGATAGCGGCTCACGGCGGGGAGCAGCGAAACGCTCTCTCTCTCTCTCTCTCCCCGGGCGGTCCCCCGCGCGCGCAGACAGAGAAGCCCGCCTTTTCTCCGCGGCTCGTCCTCTCCAGATGAGCCGCTTCCTCTTCCGCTTCCCGTCTGTATTCAGATTGGACGAGGGCGACGCTTTACGGGGAAAGCCCAGCCGCCGCAGTGGCAGCTGCGCTGACATCACGGGCCTTTGTGTGTAGAGGGCCTGGATCGTCTGATCTGAATGGTGCTCCACGGGCTGAGATTACACACCATCTCAGATGGCAAGAGCAGCGTGTAGCAGAGACACCATTTCCAGCTCTCCGTTCTTGTTAAGTGTGATAGTGGCAGATCCGCTTGTTGTTAGTGTTTATTGGTCTGAGCTGAACAATAATTGAGTCAGTAGTTTTCAAATGCCGTCATCATGTATCTTCTTACCATTTTTACACTTTTTAATTTTAAGTTATAATTTTTAACTGGCTTATATGATGAATTGCCCATTGGGGGCAGTAAAGATCTGTTGATTGATTGGTTGATTGCCTGATTAATTTCCTGGTAGTGGTGAGATTTGTCACCCTCCCTCCCTCACCGGACACGGCCATTTGCGGGAATCCTCCCGCCGCTCGTGGCTCAAAAAAATGTTACATTTTCAGAAACGGATTGAAAAATTCATAGGAAATCACGTCTGGAATGTCTGGGATGTGTCAGGCCTGGAGTCCCTGCAGGCGATTCGAGGTGGACTGTGGAATATTTATCGCTGCCAGGAATGGCAATAACCCACGGGAGAAGAATACCCCTGTTCAAGTTGTCATGGTTTTATTGTTTTTGAATTTAATGTTTAAAGTATGAAGACATGGGAGGCCATAAAAAAAATCTTGTAAGCCTCGCATGTTCTTTATTTTTATTTATTTATTTGGTTCTTGGCATATGTTGGTTTCTATGGTAATGGGCTGATTCCTTCCCCTGAGATCAGGTGCAGATTGATCAACGAAATCAATGATTGTCCATGAAACTTAGAGTCATGCTGATTGGCTCAGTGCCAGGCTTCAGTGATGGCAGCAGTCATTTCAGTTCTCTCTCTCAGTTTTAAATAGACTCCGCTCTCTGCTTCCTCCGGCATATTATTTGGTTGGTTTTCAAAAAGCAAAAATTAAAAACTTTTTTTATTTTATGCCTGAAGCACTAAACACTCTCAAAAAAAAGCCTTAAAAAAAGAATCTAATCATGGCTCAGTTTAACATCGCTGTCTGAAAAATGAGAGAGAGGCAGTGCATGCTCTGGGGAACCTTTACTAATTCTGCTTTCCAAAATGTCTACAGAGTTAAAGTGACAGTTCAGTTTTCCCAGACGTTTTCTCATTGTAATTGATATTCACTTCTTAGGCCAAATTTTGATGGTCGTAGGCTGCACCGCCTCTTCCTTCCTGCAACCAGCAAGGCTTGCTGAAGTATTTTTACCTACTTGGGTCATAGTCTCGTGTCATTGCTTTGAGCTTGAGCAATCTGTGTTTTTGAATTTATTTCTATTTGGCCGTCAGCTAGCAGCGTTAGCTTATGGAGGGTGCCTTTCTACTGCCAGCCGCACGAGCTGGAAATGAGCTTCGCAAGATGGATGAACATGGCCACGCCCTCATTGCTGCCAAAAACATGTTGGACGCCTCTCAGCACTGCTCTGTCAGGGAGGGGTGTAATGCCTGCGCGCTGCATACAGGGGGCGCTGTTTCTCATGCGTCACTGACGCCGGCTCGCCGTCTGGCTCAGCAGTCACGGCACGCGCTCCCCGCTGCCCCGCTGCCCCGCGCAGATACGCGTCGCGCGACGTCGGCGCATCAGTTGTACTTCGGCCTGTCCTCCTCGCGGCCGTCGGCACGGAGACGAAAGGCTCGCCTCATCCCGTCCGCTGGAGTCAGGCGGCGGCGGCATTGAAATTCCGCGGGCGTCCCGCCGCTCCCCGCGCGCGAAAGCAATCTGTCAGAGGTGCCCAGGGCCGCGGGACCCCGCCGCACGTTATTCCCCCGCGCCCCTGGAGGGCTTCGGGCGTCCGAGCGCCCGTCTGACCTTTAAATCCGTCCCGTGTCGGGGAGGATCGCGTTCGGACGGGCGTCGCGGAAAACGCTTCTCTTCTCACGCGAGTCACGTTCGGCGATCGCTAAACCCGCTCCGCCCGATAAAAAAGAGAAAAAGCGCCCTGTAGGAGCGCCGCTTCTGACCTTCGCCGCTCAGAAGCACTCGTCCCGTCCTTCAGTTTATGCTTTCGGGAGGGAGGCCGGCCCGTGGCGCGGAGGGGACGGCGCGCGTTTCCCCCGCTTTTCTGCTCATAAGTATCGGCGCGCCCGCGGTCTGGTGATTGAGAGAGTAATAAGCCTGCTGCTTTTTCCGCTCGGCCATTAGAAAACTCCAGCCTGGGAGGTTAAACTGCGGCGGCGCCTTGTGTCTTTAACCCCCCGTCTCTCTCTCTCTCTCTCTCTCTCAGGTTTTCGTTTCTTCCCGCCGTCGTTCTGAGAGCCTGGCGGCGGGGCTAGCTCTCCGCAGTCCTCCGACGCGGAATCCTGCGGGGAATATCGAGCGCTTGCCGCGTAATGAAGTGCTTTCCTGGTGGCGGGGGAGAGGCTTTTCTGTGCTAATAAGCCTTAATAAGCAGGGCCCGCTCGCTCGCTGGCCGCCGCCGCCGTTGCCGTGGCCGCTGTTGCCGTGGCCGCAGGCGGGGGATTTTCAGCCAGGGTTTGGTATCGATGAGAGGAGCGGGATCCAGACGCGAGGTGAAGGCTCCATTAATGAAGCCGGATTAGAAAGAGCCGGGCGGGGACCGCTCCCGTGATGTCACCGCCGGGGGGGGGGGGGGGGGGGCTGCAGCTTTTAGGCCTCTGGAGCCAGGGGGAATGGGGGGGGGGTGGTAGGGGGGTCCCGGGGCCCTGCCGACCCGCAGTGAGATGGGAACCGTGATGGATGGGGACGCCAGGTTCCAGTTCCTAATGGAGGATGTGGCCAGATAGTCATCACTTATCTCTCCTGACCCCGCCCCCTGCCCCCCCCCCCCCATCACACTTGGCCGCCTGAGACCGAGTGTCCGAGGCCGACCCCCCCCCCACGGTAACCTCGTATGTCATCGCCGTGCGTACCCCGCTGCAGTCAGAGCTTCCAGCCAGGGGTGGCTGTGGGGCTCCTGGGGGGGAGGGGGTGTTTGGGAGTGCTTTCAAGCTGCTGGATACCGTGCTTTCAGAAGAGCGATAAGGAGCGCCATCGTCCGTGTGCCCGCTGTCTCTTTCTATTCCCTCGCTTTTAATGCACAATCAATCCCCCCCCCCCACATCCAAGCCTGCTGACTTCACAACCTGCACCCCCCCCACCCATCCAACGCAGGAGCCTGCTCAAACGCCTCCCCCTAAGTAGAAATCATTTTCGTTTGTCAGTTCGTCCGCTTAGAAAATAAAGATTTAATTTACTCCGAAAATTGATTCTCCGAGCTGTTTATCCGTTTTATTTCTTCCTCCACCTCAGAAACATGAAAAAAAGAGACACGCCCGTTTACCGCCGCTCGGTATCTTATTAGGCTCGCGGCGTCTGAAGCACGCGGCGTCTGCCGGAGATTAGCCGCGGCTGACGTCCGGGCTCGCCGCCGCCGCCGCCCCCTTCCCTCCGATTCCCGCGCTTTCCCTCCCTTTTCCTCCCTCCTCTTTCTCCTCTCCTCTCTCTCTCCGCTCCCCCGGCTTCTCGCCGCTCCTCGGCGCCGGCCCCTCGCTCTGCGGCGGCGCGGGGGGGCGGTCGCGGTCCGATGAAAAAGCCGCCGGAGCGCGGAGCGTCCCCCTGGCCTCGGCCTCCGGGAGCGGCCCGGCGCCGGCTCCCAGTTGACCCTGATCGGGGGAAAGCTTTACGCCTTCTCATCACGCAGAGCGGCTGCCGCGCCTCGCAGGAGGCAACGAGGCGCCCGCGCTCCCGCCGAAAGCAGCGTCTCTGCAGAACAGCCCACTCCCGGGATAATGAGCGCATTTTAACAGGCCGCGCAAGTGCGCCTTTTCTTTTTTCTGTTTTTTTTTTTTGGTCCGAAACGGGACGACTCGGAATCTAGCGCAAAATATACGCGGCTGGAACAGTAGCGCGGGCGGCCGTGCGTGGAATCTCAGCGCGGGAGAGACGGCACCGGACGCTTGCGTCTCTCTCTCTGGCCTGGAGGAAGCTCCGAGCCGGTTAGCACGGACGAGTGTGAAGCGGAGCTGTTCTGAAGCGGGCGTTTGTTGGTCTGTTGCGTTTCCCTCCACGTGACTGAGTACCTGGGAGAACGGCCCGTGGCCTTTGACGAGTAACTGCATGCGTTCGGTCTCTCCCTCTCGAGATGTTTTCTCCGTGGAGACGCGTTAAATCCTGTACGGCTTCGTCCAAGAAAGACCGTGCAGTCGCCTGATCCCGGGTGACACTGTAGCGAGCTTTCAGAAAAATCCAGAACAAAAAGACGGCCTTTTTTCCCTGGGGTGCTTAACTCTGAGGCCAGTGAATGAGGAACGCGGATACTGAACAATGAGCAGTGCATGTGTTGCGTTTTCCCATTAAAAGGCATGCAGCATTAAAAGAATTCAGTCACGAAAGCAGAAAAACAGGACAGGCAGTTGTATGTATCATGGATATTGGGAAAACAAAGAGTTGTTGTTGGATATCTCACAGAAAGTCTTTGAACGTCCATTTTATACCCAAGAGTAGCTTACTGTTGGACGAAACGCACCGGATACACACTGGAGTCTTGGTGTGAGTCTCAGTTGCATTCGTGTTAAATAAATTTGTAGCGTTCGATCCGGCTGAGAGTCAGAGCAGTCTGAGCCACGCCTACCGGTGGAGTGAGCGCCCGCACCTGGGCGGTGTTAGCCAATCAGGCCAGGCGCCTAAAGGTGTGCTCCTCTCCGTGGTACGGGGCTGTTAGAGGCAGCGCGTGCGGAGAGAGAGAGAGTTCGAGGGAGAGCTGACAGGGCGAGTCTAACCTGGCTGGACGGGCTGGAAAGCTGTCGCCACCGCGGAGTTAGGTTTTTCTTTTTTTTTTTTTAGTTTCTTATTTTAGTTTGTTGTTTATTTTTCCCGGAGCCAGTGAAGGGGAAGTGTGAAGATGTTCATTTTTGTTTTTGTGTGTGTGTGTGTGGGTGCGCTCGCTCTCTCTCTCTCTCTCTCTCTCTCTCTCTCTCTCTCTCTCGCTCCATGGGGCGTCCGCGGCGAAAATCCGGAACTGCCGCATCTCCCTCCCAGGGGTGTTGCACGTCATGTGACCACATCTTATGTTCGCAACATACATCACCATAAACATTAACCATACAATAGCCATGTGCAGTGTAATGGAGGGGGATTCTATGTGGTGATTTACAGCACCGTGTCTGTAGTTTTGGCCTTTGATTCAGCTCATGTGAGTAGCTAGTCAGTAGTTAGCACTTTTATGGCCTTGTCTACTTGGATAAAGCTTTGTTGTGTGTTGCGATAAGACATTCAAAGATGGATTCCACTGACAGTTGTGCCTCGTTGCTCAAATTGTGTTGATGTGGGAATGTGCGTTGGCACGCCAGGTGCGTTTCTGGCAATAAAAAAAAACTTTTTTTAAAATGAGGTTTTTTATTGGCTCGGACTCGTCACTCGGGGGGAGTTACGCAGTCCAAATAGTGTTCATTTGCACAGCTGGATGTTTGCTTGAGGGGAACCTCCACCGAAAAGCAAACAAACTCAAAGCGCTCGATGCCAGGGCAAACGCAAGCGCAAACTCATTAATGCAGATCTTTTGTTGTTAGCCAGGTCTGGTGCTAGCGCTCATGTCAATCAGGTAAGTGCGCTTCTGTGTCTCCTGTACTGTAAATAGCTCTGGATAGGAAGGCCTGCCAAAAGAGCGTAATGTAATATAAATCTGCCACTGTTAACGCTACGCCTCCAGGTACAGAGAAACAGTCAGCCTTCGAGCCAGAGCCGGAGACAGACAGCTATCCCAGAGTGCATTGCTTTATTGTGTTTGTAAACAAAGGTCTCAGCTTCTCAAATATGAATAACAAAGGAAGCTATCCAGGTAACAAATGAGAGTGGCTCTTAATGTAATGAGTTCATCTGCTTCTCCAGCAGAGGTTCTACTAAAGCAGATGCTGTGCCGCGTCGGGGATTTGAACCCGAAACGTTCGGGTCCAGACCCGTTTATCCGGCCCCGTCTCCGTCCCGCCACCTCAGGGGCTCTCGGCGCGTGAGGTATCGCCGTTCGGAGTATTTGGGATGGACAGGAAATGAAGTGAATAATGTTCTGCTGCTCCGGTCGCTGGTCCCCGTCTGGACTGAAGCCCAGATCCAATCAGGTGTTACCGTGAGAGAGAAAGTTCCGGTCAGATGACGCTCTGGGGGACGGTCCTCCCTGCTCCTAGCGGAGGCCGCCGCGACTGTTCCCGTGGCGTAGGGGGCGACGTTTTATTATGCTGAAGGACAAATCCGCACAGGCGATTAAACAATGTTTCCCATTTAGTTAATATTGATGGTGCGAGGCTTTGACAAATGGGCTACCTCCCCGCAACAGCTGGGAGAGGGAATTGATGAAAAGCCGTGCCTTGTTTAGGATTTTAAACATTATTTAGACCTGAGCAGCGGGCTGCTCCATTCTTTCTGGGCCGGGTGTGTGTGTGTGTGTGTGTGTGTATGAGTGTGTGTGTGTGTTAGCGTGTGTATGTGTGTGTGTGTGTGTTAGCGTGTGTATGTGTGTGTGTGTGTGTGTGTGTGTGTGTGTGTGTGTGTGTGTGTGTGTGTTAGTGTGTGTGTGTGCGTGTGTGTGTGTGTTAGCGTGTGTGTGTGTGTGTGTGTGTGTGTTAGTGTGTGTGTGTGTGTGTGTGTGTGCATGTGTGCGTGTGTGTGTGTGTTAGTGTTAGTGTGCGTGTGTATGTGTGTGTGTGTGTTAGTGTGTGTGTGTGTGTGTGTGTCACAGTGTGTGTGTTAGTGTTAGTGTGTGTGTGTAGGTGTGCGTGTGTATGTGTGTGTGTTAGTGTTAGTGTTAGTGTGTGCGTGTGTGTGTGTGTGTGTGTGTAGGTGTGTGTGTTAGTGCATTAGTGTGTGTGTGTTAGTGTGTGTGTGTGTGTGTGTGTGTGTTGGTCTGTCCTCTCCGTGACCAGGCGGAACATCCATTACCGTACCGCGTTCGTCTTTCTCGCGTTTGCACCTGTTCTGAGCCGTTCCGCGTTTCGTCCTCCACAGATGAAGAAAAAAAAAGCGCTCTTCCTCGGCGCGGGGCCGCCTCTGCTTTTCCCTTCACAGAGCCGCGCGGCTACGCTACGCTACGCTACGCGCCGAGCCGCGTTTCCACGGCGCATCGATTTCCTCCTCCCGCCGCGGAAAAGGACAGCGCTGTTTCTGTGGCGTCCGCGGTGTTTGCGTAGCGCGTGACTCACCGCTCGACTCCTGGAGCGGTTCCGTCTTCGCCGTTTCAGACCGATGGCCCCCCCCCCCCCCCCGGCGTTTGGGAAAACAGCCCGAAACGTACAGCGAGGCGAGCCTGACGGTCTCTCAGACCTGACATCACGCAGCCCGCATTTCTGACAGGGCTGGAAACCCAGTCGGGCTCGCATCTCCACATCGCAGGCGGTCCCCATGGAAATGCAGCCCGCGTTCACACGCATGCAATCTTGGAATGCGGAAATGGGTTTTTTTTTTTTCTGCGCTGGTGGGAGAGAGAGAGAGAGAGAGAGAGGGCGCGGGCGCGGGCGCGGGCGAGCGAGCCGGAGAGGGAAGGAGGCGTTTACGCACGGCCCGCGTTCTCCATTAAGACGCAGCCGTCGCCGAGGCGATCTGTCTTCTTTAGATAAGTGCCAGAGCTGTCTGTTTCAGCGCCTCAGAACGCATCCGCCAAGTCCGCGCGTCCGGAGGCGAAGCCCGGCTTCGTATCTCTGCTCGTTTTTAGTTTTTAGATCACGCATTAAGCATCGTTTGAGGCAATTATGATTTTTTGAAAAATCTTCCGTACTTATCGATTAGCATTAAACATGCGTGCTGCCAGATGGCAGCTGAATTTGCAGTGAGCCTGTCGAATGGCGTTGGGAAAGGCATCCTATGACTGTCTGTGCCCCGTTAGCTATAACGATAAATATAGATTAATATGAGTATATTTCTCCTACGCTACACTTCTTTCATATTTATCATTCGTAATGACGGGGCCCCGCCCCTTGTTCTGAGCCCCGCCCCTTGTTCTGAGCGCTGGCCTGATTCCGATATCCACGAAGCCGCACAGCGCATTATCAATTAGGTTTAATCTCTCTGACATCTGCTAATCGGCCTGATTCCTGCCATAAAGGGGCTGGCGTGGCTCGCATACATCTTGTAGTAAAAGCTGTCCGGGAGAGGAAGTAAAAAAAAAATAAAAAAAATGAGCACACGGGCGTGTGCGTCGGGTGATTAATGGATTTCTGGGCCCGTAAATTTCCCCGCAATCAATTATTTTATCATGAGACTTTCTTTTTCTGGTACGGACATCTGCTGCGCATCGCCGCGGAAACCATTTTAAGAAAAGTTCCCTCCTTTTTTTTTTTTTTTTGGGATCTATTTTAGCCGATGACAGGAGTCGATTCGCTCGGCAGAACTTTGAGGTCGCTGAGCTGGAGGCGATGGTTCGCCGGAGGCCAGCGCAGACCCCGCCCCCCTTCCCCCCCCCCCCCCCACGGCTTTACTCCTCCGCTCCGGAACAGGAAACGGCCGCTCGGGGGGCCCGTGAGACTTCCCCGGGC
>CM045889.1:10432926-10477926 GCA_025169545.1 Anguilla japonica
GAGCCCAGGATAACCCGCCTGTGCGCCTCTTTGTGTTCTCTCCCCGCAGATTCACATTGACATTCCGAGAACTAATCCTCTTATTCCTCTCTTTCAACAAGCTTCTGTGCAAGAGGTGAGACTTCCACACACATGCAGCGTACACACACACACACACACACACATGCTCACTCGCGCGCGCGCACACACACACAAACACACACACATGCTCACACACGCGCTCACATGCGCACGCACACACATATTGCACATTCGCGCACACACACACACACACACACACTAACGTACACACTTGCACACTCACAGGTTTCTTCTATTATGTTGAAACGGCTACATATTAGTCACAGACCCATTAGCCTCAAGCCCGTTCTGCTATGCTAGGAAGCTTCCCATATTGTACAGACACCTGGGAACGAGAAGCCCTCTTTTACACCGGCTACACAGAGAACGCCGGAGCGTGATCGATAGAAACGGCGCATTTGGGTGCTAATGGTGTGAAAACAATGCGCAGTACAATTTCCTGGCGCTAACAAATCTGTTATTAACGCGTTTTTTTCCTCCCACGGGCGGCGATCGATACGTCTCTCAGACCCGCGCCCGAACAGGTCGCTCACGTCCCCGTACAGGCGTCGCGAGGAACGTCGGGCGGGATACGGGCGCTAATTAACGTTGCCGGGGAGCGGGGCCCTAACGACCCGGGGGCCCGTCTTGCGCACCTCCTGAAGGCGCGAGAACAAGCGCTCCGTTAATTAAGGAGGGGAGGGGGTTACAGGTGGAGGGGTGTTGAGCGCTCTGCCCTCTCCTCGGGTTTGGTCTGCACCGCCCCCTCTGTGTCTGCCCTCTGGGTCCGGCGCCACCCCCCCCCCTCAGACTTTACCAGGGCCGGAGGTCTGCTGGGGCTAACCGCCCGGCTAAAGGTCGCGCGGCTACCGGCTAAAAAAAAAAATCAATACAGAATTTAAGATGTTTTACAGGACCTCTTTCGGTGTGCGTTTCGGCTTGTGCGAGTCGCGACCCGTAGCGGTAAAACGTTTTTTATTTCTGATATCAGTTCCCCCCCCCCCCCAGATGTTACTGTGGATATAAACACATAGTTCTTTTTCACACAGCAGAACTACTTCGGTAAACCAAGCCGTTGTGCGGATATCGTCGGTACCGCGTTATTATTCGCGTTCCTCGGCCATATTAAAGGCATTCGTCTGCTGGGGACCATATGTTGAGCCACGTGCCGTGTGGTTATGCTCCACGGGCTGCGCCGGGCTCTGTGATCTGCCATTATGTTCCGCACTTCAAGTTCCGCTGGTCTTTTGGTTGCCATGGATATGGACGTATATCAAAGCCGTGGGCTGCCTATACAGTAGCGGTGGGTACATAGCAGATGTCGGTATAGGGGTAATAAATTCAATCAAGATTTCCAGTGGAAAAAGGCAGATTATATGTTGATTACAATTAGTCAGAGCCGGTATAAAAAAAAATATAAACAAGCTTATGGACAAACAAACTAAAAAAAAAAACGGTAGTCATTACAGTATTAATTTATGACTTATGTGAGCATTGGACATGTATTAAAGTCCGTGCGGTGGATCAGTCAGGTGTATTTATTTGGCAGCGAGATGGTTGAGTTTGAAGTGAAGGCCTCTCTCCCTGGACCACCGTAAGGTCAATTATAGATCACCACGCTGTACTCTGAGAAGTCAGTGATGGTGGGAAATCCAGTATGTTGGATGTTATATTACTGTATGCAGTTAAGGCGGTGATGTTACCCCCATCGTCTCCTGTGCTGAGGAGCTGAGGAGCTCAGTGAAGTGGATCGTCTTCCATCTTCCTGCGTGCGCGCTGCTAAATGTTTCACTGCGCTGCTAAATAGTTAAACCTGCTAGCGCCGGCGCTACCATCAAAGCTAATTAGCACGCGCGCCTCTCTCTGCCGGATCCGCTCTGCGGACGGCGGTAACGGGCGACTCGGGGCGTCTCTGCCGGCCTCCCCGTCTGCAGCCTGTGATCCGACGTGTGAGGAGCGATCCTCCGGGCCCTCTGCGTCCGTAGCCCCCCTCCCCCATCGCGCGGAGTCGCGTGCGGTTCACCGTCCGCCCGCCAGGCGCCTGAACGTCCGCGCAAACCGAGGACCGCTCCAGAAGCTCCAGCACCGCATCGGCGTTGAAGGGGGGTTTCGGTGACCGTGAAGGCACGGTCTCTCGGTCGAGACCGTGCAGACCCGCCCGGGTTCCACCGGACAAAAACTCCAGGCCGACTCGAACCGGTATCGCTATCAGTACCGCTAAACCCAGAGCTGGGCCTTTCTGTCCCAGGAGTCGAAAGCAGACTGCGTTCCTCAGTGAAACCGCTCGCCGTGATGCGGCATTCCCGCAGCCTCAGGACCGCAGCGCGGTCACTCAGAGACGGACCCGTAGCAAATCCTCTCGGCGCCAGACCCGTAACGTACTTTGCTGTAAGAACTGAAACCAATCCACCGAGAGAAAGAACACACTGAGGAACACGTTCCCTGAAAAATAGACCCATAATGAAGGGTCGAAGCAGGACAGGCGCTGGAAGCTATTCTTTTTGTGTGGATTCTTATTTTTTCCCCTTTTCCATTTGCATTCCATTACATTTTTGCTGGTAAGAGCCGCGCTTACCAAATTCGGTACGCTTGTCCTACACGTAACTGCAGAGATTGCCCACCTGTTGCAGTCGTGCATATAACAATTTTGTGATTTTATTCACAAGCCCGGCCCCCATGTCCCTTTTGACTGAGAGTTTGCTACACAGCTCCCTCTCCTCCTGAGAATATTTACCTCGTATTGGGTTTTCCACCATTTTTAATTTTCCTGAAAACTTCAACTTTTCTGAAAAAGCTTCTCCTAGATGACTTACTTCTCTTAAAGAATGATGAGCCAATGAAGGCTGAGTGGCCATGGCTTATACAAGTTATTATAAATTCCTAATGGTTTGACCTAAAATGATCACAGTTAGTGTGTATTTTCAAATTTATTAAACCTTCTAATTTATGTCACTGTCCCAGTTAAAACACATACGGCTCCATATTTAAAGAAAATTTTAGGCATTAGCAAACACTCTTATCCATGGTGACTCACATTACAGACGTGTAAGAAGTTCTCACTAAGGCAGACCCAAGCGCATTCACCATCCAGTGGACCCATAAACCATCCACTGTGGTGCAGACCCAGTAAAACATGGCTCTTTGACACAGGTCCACTCGAACCAGGAACAGGATCGTCACACTGCATGTTCTCGCTTTCGTGGGAGTCCGCTCGCTCTCTGCTTCCCAGACCGCATGGCCGTCCCCCCCCCACCCCTCTCTGGGCTCACACCCTTCCCCTACGCGCTCTTCCTCTTCCTCTACGTGCATGAGTCACACACACACACACACACACCTGTAACGTGAAGCCTTTAATCTGAATAATGAAAACCTGTGACTGCTTTAACTGACTACTGTATGTGTAGTGCCGTTCTATTTGAATAATTATGTCCGTACAGGATCTTAAAGGAAACTAAGCAGAAAGAACATATGAAAGCTTCTTTTAAGCGCTTCTCATCCCCGGCCCCCTGGGATCGCTTGTTTTCACTGCAGCCGAACTCCTAATTAAGAAAGCTTAAAGCCAGTCAGTATCGCCAGTTAATTTGGCACAAACGAGCGGAAAAACAAGTCTTCGCTTACATCTTTTTTTTTTTTTTTTAACAGAACCTCGACGCGTTTCCCTGGCTCGAGACGCCGCGTTCCCGGGTCACGGGTTCGCCGTGTCGCTACTTTTGAGTTAGCGGCTCAAACCGAGCCGAGCCGGGCCGAGCCGTTTGAGGCTTTGCTCCGATCGTACGGCGGCGATACGAGGTTGAGAGTTGGCGCGCTAAGCAAACGCGGAGACAGAGGCGGTAACTCTGCCGCCGTGGCTTCCCCCGGCCTCTCTCCGGAACGTTCCGGGGGGCCATTGATTTCTGATGCCCGTTTTAGTGTCTGATTTCCCCTCCCTAATGGGGGGGCAGCGAGGGGAACCCTGGTGGTGAATTCCAGGGCATTCACTGAAGGGAGAGCGGCAGTCTCATCCGCCCCTGCCCCCCACTGCAGGAAATGAGACTGATAATGGCGACCAATGGCGATAGCATTAATGCTGGCTCCCATTTATAATCATCATCATAATACTACTGCTACTACTATTATTAATAATAATAATAATAATAATAATAATAATAATAATAATAATAATAATAATAATAATAATAATAATAATGATGCGGTTAGGCTGGCTGTATGATGACTCTTACTGGCCTTTTGTACATTGTGAGAAATTAGTTTTTTTTCTAAGATGACAGAAACATGACGGCAGTGCGCTCTGCGCTCTGTTATATACCATCAGCCCCCTTGTCAAGCGCAGGCAGCGGCTGGAAAAAAAAAAAAAAAGGAAAATGTAAATCCATTTCCGCGCTTGATTTAAGTTGAACTTCAAGCCTCTTTTAATTCAGGCGGCCTGACAGCGGGGCGAAGCATTAAAAACCCTTGTAGACACCGCCTTTAATGAAGATGGAAGTGTTTGCCTTGGTACGAAAAGATGAAGAGGAACGGGGGGGGGGGGGGCAGTGGAAGTCGAGCGAAAGTCCTTGATACGCGGCGGCGGCGGCGGCGGCGGCGGCGGAAGAAAGGCGGGCGAAAGCGCGGGTGAAAAATTGATAGCGAAGCGCGTGATTTATTTTTTCCTCAGTCCCGCGCTCCTCGATCAAGTGACACCAGTCGGTTTACCTTGACCCAAATCTATAAATACTGTATCCTGAGCGGGATGCACCGCCTCTCCTTACGTACGGCTCGCCACGCGAATGCGCGGCGGCTAGGCTAATCGCCCTCCTCCCTCAGCCTTGCCTCTGTCTCAGCGTTTTAACCGTCAGACTAACGCTCCCTCCAGCGCTCTTAAACACAATCGATCAGAATGGATATTTTTTTTTGGGTGGGGGATGGGGTGGTGGTGGGGGGGGGGGGGGGGGGGGGGGGGGGGGGGGGGGGGTTTGCTACTCTGAATTCTCTCTCTGAACTGTCTGGTGTTAATTTCAGAATTTGGATGTGAAAATATGACTATGCCTATGTACATACAAAGCGTGTGTGTGTAGATTAATATACTCTAGCAATACAGGGCCTGATTTACGTTTAAGATAAGTGTACTGTAGCATGTGCACAATCTTTTAACACACGCGAAACCAATAACATGACTAATGATTGGTCATGGGTTTTGTTTTGCTCCAATCATCAGTTGTGTTATTAGTCTTGCATGTGCTAAAAGCTTTTGCATGTGCTAAAGGTCTTAGTGATTCAGAACCACAGTGCGATGTTAATGGTATTTTTAGCCGAATGTAGAGGGTCTAAAGGAACCCATTTGTGAATGGATATGAAAGGAAGCAGTTGTTGTTGCTTTCTTGGCTTTTTTACGTGCAGATCTGATACGTGACCCTTTATTTCCCCAAATTTAGATCTTTGAGCGAATCCTTTTCATCTGGGCCATCCGCCACCCGGCCAGTGGGTACGTGCAGGGCATCAACGACCTCGTCACTCCCTTTTTGTCGTTTACGTCTTCGAGTACATCGGTAAGTGTGTTTTTTTTTCACTTCTGTGTGTGTGTGTGTGTGTGTGTGTGCGCGCACGCGCACATGCCTCGTGTGGGGTATCGCGGCCCTGCCCCCCTGCTGAGACCCAAAGTGCCCCCCAAGGGTGCGTTTGACCTCACGAATCTCAGCTGGCTTCCTCCGTGTAGAAGATCGCCGTGACGACGGCTTTAATTGGCTCCGCGCTATGGAAACAGCATCGGAGGCCCGCTGGAGGACGAGCCCGTCTCTCCCCCTTCTGCGGCTGCGTGCGTCTCCCGGTCCCCACGAGGGCTCGCGTCCCTCTGGAAGCCTAGCCTGCGGCGGCCAGGCAGGTCCTCCGCACCCAACAGATGGAACCGCTGCGTAAGGAGGCTGCTCGGAGGCCCGATCGGGCCAGCCGGCCTGGAACACCGGGCGGGGAAATTAGCTTATAAACGTGGGGTCGCGGGTTCAAATCCCAGCCGGGACTCTCGCGGCCGTGCCTGTAAACAAGGTCCACACTTATTTGGATCGCCTCGGTAACTGTGCGGCTGCCTGAATGGGTAATGTGGTTTCTAAACTGCGTGAGATTTTTTCTCTGCAGGAAGTTGAGAATGTGATGTGCTGTACCTGTGGTGGGCAGAGATGGCTCCAGGGGTGTGTGTGTCATCGCCTCTGTCTTGACCACATGTCGTTGAAAGGGCGTACTCCTCGTTTTCTCTAGCTCTACTCTCTGTTGCTTCCTCAAAGGCTTCCCGGTCTTCATATTCCTGTATTTTCATGCTCTTTACATACATGCTCTTCTTTAAATAGTACTTAATAACACTCACTTATGCTCAGTGAGCATTAGTGAGCGTTATTAGTGAGTGCTATTTAAAGACATGACGTAATGCTCAGAGTGATGTTTCTCCGCGCTCATGCGCTGCAGTATATCTGCTTGCTGGGTCAGAACACGCGGCTGTACTGAGCAGCCGGCTGATAAACGTGTCACTTCCCTCTGGCGGGATAAAGACGCAGCTCTGGCAATGGCTGCTGGGAGTTTCCCTCAGGGAGGGGGGACCAAACTTTGTTCTGGAGGGCCGCCGTCCGGGCTCTCCGGCGAAGCTCTCTAAGTTCAATCTCTCGCCCCCCCCCACCCGCCATTCATTACCCACAATTCTGCTGGGTCCAATAAAGAGTGACGTTAGCGAGACAGCTCCTTCAGTCAAAGCGGGGCGCGCGCTCCAGCTCTGGGCTGCTGGGGCTCTATTAAACTCGGGGAAACGGAGCCGGGGCGTCGCCTCGGAGACACGGAGGCGCCGGCGGGGGGGGGGGGGGGGGGGGGGGGCAGCCGTCATCCAATCAATTTTCACTAAGGCTGGAAAAAAAAAACGCAGTTCAGAGGTTAAAGCTGGGATGAAGAAATCGGCCGGTTGACAGTCAGTTGTCGAGTTTTATTTCAGCCGTCTCGTGGAACGGCACAGTGGGGGGGCGGGGGGGCGGGGGGGCGGGGGGTCAGGGATGAGGCGGCGGTGGGGGTGGGGGGGTGGGGGGGGGGCAGTGTTTGCTCTGTCAAGTCTCTGGTTGGCTCCCAGCCCTACAGCTGCATACATGTATCATACAAGTACAGTTTGTCTGAAATCCCCTACGCACCTCTAATGGTCACACCAGTCCTTACGGAATATTCCGTTTTCTAAAGCGTTGCTTCCTGTCTCCAAGATACATCAGATGAATTCTGCTGTTCCTGTCCAGAATTCTCTGCTTGAGCTTCTATATTTCCTGTACATAACAGCCACCCTCGATACTTAGATGTGTATGAAAGATATGGCTGAATGTAAACTGACCCTGTATATTGTGCAGTACTCTGCGTAGCTAAATATCTTAGCACTTGTGAGCAACGGGTGACCCAATTGGTCTGGGTCAAACGCCCAGGTGGTGTGTACAGGGATCTGCTGTCACACTGTGTGGCAGGCGACGTGGTGACTGCCTCGTGTCAGAGATCCCAGAAATCTCGCCGTCTTGAAAGAGCGCCGTGTAATTATGAGCCTGCTGTAGAGAAGCATCCACCATCTACCCGTTGTGTGCTGGCCTGCGTTTGTTGCCAGGCGCAGCGTGTCAGCTCTGTTCCCGCCCCCTGGCTCCGCCCCCGCCCCCGCCCCCGCCCTCCTCGAACCCCAGTCCCTGTTAACCCCCGGGGGGGGGGGACCGCGGGGCGGGCACTTCGCCGCACTTCGATCCGTCGTTAGGCGGGCGTCAGCCGCGGGCGTGCGTCTCTCACCCAGAGCAGTCGCCCGGGTGCGAACGAGGCTGTGAGTGGCGGGCGCGTGATCTGAGCGATGAACCGCCGGGGCTCCACGGCAACGGGGCCCGCCTGAGCGAGGGGGCGGGCCGCGCTCCTCCCGCGCTCTCAAAGCCGCGTACGCTCGCGTTCTCGTCCCCGCGCCACGCGTTCTCGTCCGGACGCCACGTCTGCTCGTCAGTCCGGATGCTCAGGCTCCTGTACTAAAAGGGCTTCTGCATGTTTTAGTCCGTTCACACAGTGCACAGAAGGGACATTTTCCTGCGTTAATCAAAGCTCTTCCTATTGAAAACAAAAAAAAAGTTTTTTAATGTAAAGGCCAGATCCATATTTTACTGATGTTGGTTTTATCCAGAATTTATAAATGTTGTTCTCAGCTATTTGTTATTATTTAGCACGTATGTAAGCATAATTGCGTGGATTAGTGAAAATGACATGATAATTAAATGAAACTGTCCAATGAGGATTTAGATTGATATGGAGGTTTTTTTAATGCATAGAAAAGGTTAAACAAATTAGCTGGCAAAACTACACAATTATAATCACCCCCCAAAAGAAGTCCCTTCAGTGTTCATTATACATAGAACTAATGTAAGTGCCTAAAAATGTGTTTTTGTTTTTAAACATGTTTTCAGCATGCGCGTCATCTGCAATAATTGATTGAATTGTCCTGGCGACTGTTACAGAAGAAATAAGTTAAACTGTAATAACTCCGGGAGGGGGAAAAAAGGCACAATGGAAATGGTTTGGACATTTTCCATCAGGAATATATTAGTTAAGAAAAGACGGATAAAGGAGTGAGTGTGTGGAAGAATTAGGCGGCGTTGTGTGGAGCAGTGTGAAAGCACATTAGGAGTGAGTCGCATTTAAGTAACGTGATTAGAGGCGGGGATAGAATATTGACAGTATTAAAACCCGCTTGTGTTGGCCAACCCCCAGGGCTTTCCTGAAGTGTTACCATGGTGAAGACACCCCCCCCCCCCCCACACACACACACACACACACACTCTGCAGAGCAAAATGCACACATGAAGTGTAGCAGAGCAGATCCATCTTACAGCAATCCTGATCCCGCCACACACTTTGCATTCAATACAGAAAACATTCTGTGTGTGAAGTTACAGTATATGGTCGCTGAACTGTGGTGAATGTCTTAGAGCTTGACCAGGATTCTCGCACACACACATTCAAAATTGGACAAATAAAGAAAACGGGGCATAAAAAATTTGTAAGTAAATAAACATATGGGTAAATAAATAAACCACTTGCAAGCAGCCGAACCTGAACGTGCGGCCTTTTTATGATCAGATCTGCACAGGTGGCATTCAGAAGGGAATGTGTGTTTTACCAGAGCTGGATACTCTTCTGAATGAAAGCTTTTAATCTGAAAAGAGATTAGAGTGGGTTCCTGTAGGAGCAAGCATGAAAGAGAAGAAAGAACAGATCACCTCTGTTTACACTGCCTGCTAATATATTTAACTTTCCCTTCTGTAGTTGTGTCTGTGTGTGTGTGTGTGTGTGTGTGTGTGTGTGTGTGCATGTGCGTGTGTGTGTGTGTGTGTGTGTGTGTATACCTGCAAATGCAAACATAATTGAAGCGGGCAGTGAAAAGAGGCCGTTAATTTGTTTAGATTTTTCCCCTCCCTGTCTTTGTTCGTTTCTAAAGGATGGGACGTTTTCCCATTAGGTAAAAATAAGAGACCTAATTAAATTGGGGGAAAGTCTAATGGAACTGTATGGGCAGGGCTCGCTATCGATCGCATGGAGGTCTGTACAGCCTCCTGCTCCGTTTCATCGAGTAGATATCCTCCCCAAATGGATTTGAGGAGGTGGGATCTGAAATGAGCGTAGCGCTGGCTGAAGGACCTCCTCAGACCCTCCTCAGACAGTCCTGCAGAGCGAGCGGCTCAGAGCCCAGGTGGGTGAGGAGCGTGAGGAGCGCTGGGGCTGAGCGCTCCTCTGTCACTGCAGCGGTGTGAGGTCATGTGACAGAAATGGTGCGGCTGCTCGGAGTCGTTATGATCCGGGCTGTTGTCTGAGAGAGGGGAGCGCGCTTTCTGAAGCGCCCGTACCTGTGGATGTCGGGCGCGGGAGAAATGGCTGCGCACCCACCTTCCGCACGCCATTGCGTCGCTCAGCCCCCACGATCCCATGCGATGTTGCCATGCCAATACGGTCACGTGGCCGCTGGCGTCCGTGAGCGACATCGTCCTGGGAGACCTCCAGCCGCCGCTGGGCCGCCCCCAGGCCGCCCCCAGGCCTTGCTCTCTCCCGCGCCCGGGTGGTCCCGGGGTCCTCTCGGTCGCAGACCCCCCCCCCCCCACCCCCCGGTCTCCGGCTCGGAGATTATCGGCGGCATTAGCGCGCGGCCGCCCGCCGTAAATTTCGGAGCGAGGAGTCGTCGAGGTGCAAATTCCCGTTTAACGGCGGGGCCGCCATAAATCACCCGCCGGAGGGGGGGCGGGGGCGGGGACGGGGGGGGGGGGGGGGGGGGGGGGGGGGGACAAGTGTGAGTGATGAGGGAGGCGAAATTACATTGAACAGCAGCCAAGGGCCCTTCTGCAGGTGTCAGACAGCAAGAATTATGAAGGAGTTGAAAGCTAATTGCAATTAATGTAATTATGAGGAGAGGAGTGGACTCTGTGGGGACGCGCGCAGTCCTCAGCCCCGGCCCCGGTCTTCGGGCCCCGGTCTCACGCTCGCCGCGCCGGCTTGATTAATGATGCGGGGCCCCCTGTTGGGCTCCGGGGCCCGCGCAGGGGTCACTTATCTGTGCTGTTGTACAGGAGTCCTTAGCAGACCCCCTGCTGTCTGTGACCGGCTTTCGGGCTGGACGTGCTGTTACAATAAAAGGCTCAGGTACAGTTGTGTGAGTGCAGGGGGTTTTATTTTATCTTAAGTGATGCTGAAAATAACAAAGGTTTTTATTTTTTTTATGGGAAAGCCTACTTTATTTTTCATTTCTATGAATTGGAATTATTTCACTAAGATGTACGTACCGGAGTAATTTCACAAAAAAGAAAAATGCCGACCGCCGACCTTTGTTGCACGTCTCTCCCCCTCTCTCTCCTCCTAATTCTTCCTGTCTCTCTACACTATCTGTCTAATAAAGCTGAAAAAACAAAACAAAAACCAAGGCAATAAAGCAACAGTGTTTGGCAATAGCCGATAGCATAGAGACGTAGAGCTTCGCTCTGTTAGTTGACATAAAAAAGCCTTCTTATCTGAATATGGTAATCCCATCTGAATGGCAAGGACACGATAACGAACACAGACGCCTTTTCGTTCGCGGGAAAGGGGGAGGTCTAGACCGGGGTTATCACAGAGAGCACGCGCCGGGAGGCCGGGCGCGCTGGAGACGTCTGCCCCGCGGAGCTCTGCCAACGAGAGAGCGGCGTGCGATCAAAGGCGTCGCCGTATCCGCGGCGACGGCGGCTTCTGGAGCGCTCGGAAACCCCGCGGAGCAGGAAGCTCCGCTCGCTCTCGTGATGGAGGAGAGGCGCGGCGGCGAACATTCATCCGCTGTCACTTCCCCCTCCCGGCGCTCGGATAAACATCACAGGACGGCGTCTGAAGCGATAACCGAGAGGCGGGAAACGCGAGGCGTCGCGTGGTTGTTTTTTTTTATTAATTTTTTTACACGAAAGCCTTTGGAAATTCTCCCCCCCCCCCTCGCTGAGCTGGAAGCGAGACGCGGCGTGAGGACAACAGGCGGAGAGCGTGTGCGGCCCGCACGCGCGTAATCTGCGCTCAACCGCCGCATCCAGTAACCCCAACCCTCTGCCCAGTCTGGCCTTCAGGGAGAGCCCTTTTCCCGTTGTGTGTGATGTACGCGCTAAGGCGCTAAGCAGCGCGTGGAGCTAACGAGCTCTGCGGAACGAGCTCCTGGCTGTCTGTGTGTTAGGGACCCCGGACACAGGGGCCACAGGAGACAGGCAGAAGTTACAGACGGATCTTTTGGCTTTGAATGTGACCTTCCCCCCCCCCACCATTAATGTCCAGGAAAAGTACTAACACAGAGTCCTCCAGACCTCTACATCTCCAGTCTTTCTCTATCAGGCCTTCTATCTAATAGCATCATGCCCAGTAATATGTATAGTATTAGTATGCTATTTCTTATTTTATATAACATTATTATTTAAGAATTCTGTCCCTCCCTAGCTATAGTATTTTTTTTGTTATTTGTGTAATTTGTGTCACCTATTTACTACTTTTTCAAAATGTGTCTTTGGGAAAATGACAGTGTGGGATTTTGTCACTACTGACAATCTAATAAAAGAGATTCAAATAAGCTATATTTATTATGCATGCTGGAACATTAAAAATGCATCTGATGCTGCAAAAATATCAAAGTTACGGTTTGATGTCCAGGATATATACTGATAAGTATGTAATTTCATCATTAAACATGTGTTCTGAAATGTTTTAAGGCAACATGATATAGAGCTGAATCTAATAAGGAAAAATTAATGTTTCTTGTCATAAAGGCATACTTCTTTTCCCCTTTTTTCCTTGACTAATCATGGTTATTAAATATTTTTGGCATTAGTTAATTACTCTGCTATAAAAAGCTATAAATTGAATTTCGGCACAGATTTATCCATTGAAAAATTGTGATTTGCTCATTTTATGCTTATGAAATATACCATGCTTGACCAGTGCAATTTATAACAATTAAGAGAGTCTTCTTTTACTGTAAGTGAGACCATTTTATAGGTATGTCGACAGGCGTTCCACGTAAATTTATTTGTAATTATGTTCTATATATTTATTATGTTAAACCTGCAAAAAAGCCTTTTTTTGTGTGGCTGCAGTCATTATCTTTTGAATGTCCCATTATGTCTAATGATATAATGATATCTCAGTAGAGGCGGATTACCACAAATTAATTCCTTAATGTCCTGATCTTTGCTCATATTTCACAGCTCGGAAACTTTCCCCTTTCCTCTTTCCCTTCAGATTTCTTATGAGTAGTTATCTCTTTATTATCCCCGAGAACCCTTTTCTAGCTGGCCTTTCTGTGGCACTGCGGGCTTACAGTATTTCAGTGTTGTGCCCAGTGTGGATGGTGGGCCGCAGTTGAGACCAGTCAGCATACACATGCCTAGAGGCCCTGTGGTTTCTATAGTGTATAGTGCGTAAAAGTGCAATTTACAGGAAACAGGATTGAGAAATTCTGTTCCGTGCCAGAATAATTGTTTAGTAACCTCACTGTCCTGAAGAGGGCGATAGTGAGCTGGAACCAGGCTCAGCGGGCACTAGGTGCGAGACGTGACCACCTCTTAAAGCATGCCTGTCCATCACGGGACATGCACACGCTCTCTCTGGGGAAAAGTACAATCTAAGCAGAGGGTCATTGACCTGGAAAGGATTTAAGGGGTATTTTCAGAGAGCCAATGGAAATCATGCACAAAGCTAGTCAGATTCCTACCCCTGACCCCGGAGATAATGCCATGTGTTTGTGGATTTGTGCCTGAGACCTTTATGGGGGAGCCTAGCGGAAGCCGAGCACGCTAAGTAATTAAACTCGCTGCGAAATGTCTGGAACATTGATGTTGCCATGGTTACGTGAGTTGCGAGCCCTGTGATGCTGTTCTGCAGCAGGCCCAGGTGTGTCGAGCGCTGGGGAGTTCGTGTGGCTTTAAGCTTTCCTTCTCAGAAGATTTTTTTGTGGTGTCTCATTCTCGTCTATTTTTATCGTCATGGCAGTGATATTAATTAAGCCGCCTGTTATTCTGGCTCAGGAGGATAGCGGCGTTTTCAGGCCTGGTGACACACTTGGTGTGGATGCACTTTCTCCTCTTTGCAGGATCGCTGGGTAGCAGCCTTGGTGGGAAGATGCTGATATTCCCTTTGCTGCCGCATAGTAATAAGGAAACCGAAATGTCTCACCCCTACCCCTCCCCCCAACGCCCCCCCCCCCCAAAAAAGAATAGTCAGTAAACGGCTGTCCTCGGAGTGTGTGGTTCTGAATTCGCACAGGAGCGGCAGCTTGTTATGAAACTTTGGCGCGGATATAACAGGTGCTGGAGGAGAGACGGCGTGTCACTGGGGCTCCTCTGGCTCCGCGCAGCACGTGTAAAGAGCAGATACAGATGTTGGGCTTCTGTGGCGGTCCCCGCTCCACCTCCGGAGGGCCGATCTGCAGCCCCTCCGCCTTTAAAGGGCAGCGTGTCGGGCGGCCCGGCGAAGTCATCGGCGTCAAACTTTATCGCACGTCCGCGCCAGAGGCCTCGCTGAAAACGCCGTTTTTTTAAAATTCGGGCGGACCCCCGGCGCTTCGCTTCGGTCTTCATCGAATAAAGCCGCCGTCGTAATGGGACTCCAGAGCCGTTATCTGCTCCAGACGCGCCCGTGCGCCCGGGTCACACGTTTCTCCCCGCTCCGCGTTTGGACTGCCATCGCCTTTCCGTTTTTTTTTTCTGTCGATTTATGCAGAGGACTCCTGCGTGGGCGGCAGTATTTTTGGATGGCGTGTACATGCTCTGTAAGCTTGTTATTTTTTTTATTTAAAAAAAGCGATTCGGTGTTTCGGAGTATATTAGCCCTTATAACAAACGCGCAACGCCCCAAATTAGCACTTACCGTTTTCAAAAGCGAACGCTGAATCTGTGCCTAGTGCATTGCAGCTGGTATAGTAATTTCTGTTGGATTATTTCACTTAGTGTATTTTTTTTGCACACACGTGGGTGTGATTCTTTAATTGCAGTACAGTTTGTGGAAGAGAAAGGTACGCATAACATTTTTCCTGCCAGGTTTCAATTGGTAGCCTGTAGTGAACTGTATGTGCCTGTATAATTAAGTGTGCTGATTTACGTCACAAAAGATTGTAAGTAGGTATACTTGTAGTATAGATCAGCATTATTGCAACAGTGACGATAAAGACCCGATGGATTTCAGGTGACATCATAGATTGCACCTAAAGGGATTAAGTTAGTTTTGGTTTTAGTTTAGTAAGAGTATAGCTAGGTCTACTTAAAAATGACCAATGAAATATAGGCTGCTCACTATACATTTAATTTTTTTATTTTTCACTCCTAAGTGAGGGGAAGACACTGGTGTGCATTTTATCTCGACTAGCAAAGCAGGCTAAGTTAAACACGTCTGACATAATATCAAACACGTCATTCTGAACAGCATGAGCGCAGTCACTCGGTGTCTCGGCATGAAGAGGCCCGTGAATCGGCAGTGTGGATCTATTCCCTGCTCTTCCAGCGGGGGCGCTCTCGCGCACGCTCCAGCAGCGTTGCCGCTCGGGCCCTCTTCCTCTCCTGCCACGTTAAAATGATGGGTTAGTCGGCTTCATTAATTACACACGCTTTCAATTACACCTTCGCGGAATTCAATTAATGCTCGTTAACCAGCACTAAGTACAAAGCGTTTGATTCAAGCAGTGCTTTTTGGCGAGATTGGACCGCGGTGTTAGGAAGATGACTGATTGGCTGAGCCCTGTGACGTGTCGGCAGGGGGCGGGGCTCCCGCGGCGTTAGCGCCGTGCCCCCGTCGGTCCCTCTGTTAGCGCCCCGGCTACGCTGGTGTGACCCGGGGCAGATGGTGGGGTGTTACCGTGGAGATTCAGGCATGGCGCTGCTGCTGGTGCTGCACAGCTGTGTCCGCCCCAGTCCAGAAAGAACCAGCCTTCCACCACAGCCGCCAGCCCCTGGGCCGACAGGAAGTGCGAACCGGGCCAACAGGAATTACAAACTGGGCCAACAGGAAGTCCGAACTGGGCCAAGAAGAAGCCCCTGTTGCGGGCGATAGGAGCCGCGGCACGGCGGCTGTCCTGCAGCTCGGCCTTCCGCTCGGCCTTCCCCTGACTGAGCGCGAGCAGCGGTCGCTTTTACCGTAGCGGAGTTCGACTTTTAAACATTCGGGCCTTTTTTTTCTGTCAGCCGATGCGGTTCTTCAGATCCGCCGCGTTTCTCCGGTTCCTCCACGGCGGCGATCCGCGTCACGCCGGTCAGACGCTCCGGAACGGCGCGAGAGAATTAAATTTGCGGAAGAATTAGCACGAGACGCCCGGGCAGCGTCTGTAGGGGGGGAGAGGAGGGGAAGGAGCGCAGGGGGGGGAGCGCTTCCCTGTGAGCGCGTGCGGCCGGGTGCGTTAGCGTTAGCGCCGCGCTGCTGTTATGTCCTTCCTGGGTAATTAAGCCCAAGGCTCCGGCGCCTGACGGGCGAGTGGCGGGCGGGGAGCGGCGCGGCACGCTGGATGTGCTAATTAGCACCCCTGTGGGTCCGCGGGCCCTGGCCCCGCCCACTGAAGGCTGACAGGCGGTCCCGGCAGAGACCCGGCAGCCCGAACCAGGACGTCCCGTTCAGAGCCCCGCGCTCTTACTCCGGGGGAGTGGGGTGGGGGGGGGGGGGGGGGGGGGGCTGGTCGCCTCAGCCAGAGGAGTCTGGGGAGGGCCCGGCAGAAACGGCTCCGTGGAAACGCGGAGGAGGAGGGGCCCGGCTCACATCCCTGCCCCTCGGCCGCAGCCCCCCCCCCCCCTCCCCGGCGTCACGTTTAAACTCAATCAGAATCCTGCCGTCCCCTTAAATATTTATGACTCGCCCATCGGAGGCGTTTATTTGCTCCTCTGATGAGATTTGTTCTCCGTTTGTCTCGTTGTATAATGACCCTGTTCGTCTGGCCGTTTCAATTTGCTCCACGTTCTGGTTTTTATTTGCTTTGGTGTCCGTGCTCTGTGAAGCACAGCGTGGCGGCTGCTGTCCTGGAGGCCTTGTGTGAAGTCTCTCTGTGAAGGCGCAGTGAGCCGCTCGCTAGGGCGGGGGGTTGTGGTTCGCCCCTCCCTGCTCCACTGCGGCAGCTGTGGCTTGAAAGCTTGACCCCCCTAATCCAGTCATGTTAGTGTCAGTGGGGGGTGCAGGGGGCAAACAAACGGATCCTTTCCCTTCAAGACCTTCAGGCTAATACTGAACCTGTAATCCCGACAATGAGTGTGTGAGCGTGTGTGAGTATGTGTCTGAGAGTGTGCGAGCGTGTGAGCATGTGTGTGTGTGTGTGTGCGTGTGTGTGTGTGTGTGAGCTTGTGTGAGTGTGTGTGTGCGTGTGTGTGTGTGAGCTTGTGTGAGTGTGTGTGTGCGTGTGCATGTGCGTGTGCGTGTGTGTGTGTGTGTGAGCTTGTGTGAGTGTGTGTGTGCGTGTGCATGTGTGTGTGCTTGTGTGAGTGTGTGTGTGCGTGTGCATGTGCGTGTGTGTGTGCGTGTGTGCTTGTATGTCATACTGACTGTAGGCCAAGGCCAAGATGACAGGCCGTTGCATGGTATGGAGTTCTTATACACATTCTCTTATTCTTATTCTCAATCCCATTACAGAGGGAATGGCTGCAGGATGGTGAGAAGCAGAGCCCTGCGGTTAGGGGAGGGGCTTGTGTGCTTACTGCATGTGTGTGCCTCCTCTTCAGTAGTCCGTGCTGGCGTAGCATGCGGCCCGCAGTGTGGGGTATGGTCACTGGGCTTGGCGCTCCAGCCGAAAAGTGTAAACGTAAACGGGATGGGCGAGCCAGTGTGCGGCCATCAGGGGTCTCAGCTGCCACCACAGAGCAACGTGCAGTAAACAGAAGAAAATGGACGGGCTGTACGGGCAGGACGTAAAGACTCCCAATGTCAACGAAGCCTCAGTTCCGGCAGGCCAACAGCGGCCATTCTGCTTCTGGACAGCGCTCCGGCACTCTGTTTCATTCCCATCTGTCGGGCCGTCGCGTGAACAGAGTCTCCGTAATTACCACACCACGGTGTGCGGAACGGCCAGAGCCCAACGAACCGTTGGTGTTCAGGTTGGGCTTGCTCCCGGTCCTGCCGCAACGAACCGTAACGTTCGGTCTGAGCGTGCTCAGCCCTGGCAGGTTCTGTCGGTGTTGCCACGGAGACAGCGTGGGTCTTTCTGTTGCTCAGAAATTATTTCTGTTTGTGATGTCATAGTGGATTTTTTTTTTTCTCCCATGAGGACATGGGGGTTGAGAGTATCCAATCACAGTTTGACTCTTATGTCTGAGATGAAGGATTTCAAGAGTGGAGAAGATTATTTATTTGAATTATTATTATATTGGCTTGTGTTCAGTAAAGACATTTTTGGCAGAGTCTGATATAGTCCAGAAAGAGGTTCTGGAATTGTAGCGTATACACGTTGAGATATACTATATATCCAGAAAACTGGCAGAAATCCTCACCCATGTATGATTCAGTGGGTAAACGGCATGGGAGACCGAGTCTTTATGAAACCCGTTAAGGATGAAAGTACCGTATGCATATCGACTTCCGATCTGTATGAGCCAATGAGATGACTGCCCTTCGTAGCCACACACTGTGACTTATAATCCCCATCAACAAGTGACTCATTGATAGCGCAACATGGCTCCACCCGGTTTGGGACTCACAGGCTTCACCCTGCCATCGCTAATAAGCGGTGTCCATGGAAACCTTTGCTCTCCTGATATGAGTTGGAGGCGGAAGTGACAGTGTAGCAGTCGATGCAAAATGTCCTTCTTTCAGTGAGCTCCGAGGGAAAGGAAGATTGAGCCCCGAAGTTCTGGAATTGTTGTTTACGCTCCCTTCTGGAAAGGAAGGACACGTCTACATTTTAATTTAATTATCGCCGAAGTGTGTTTTCTAAGCCCCACATTAGTCACTAATCCATTCTTCTCCTCTTTTCCTCTTTTCTTTCTCAGAAATGACCCTCAGCCATGTGTTCAGGGCCCACTCATTGATTCTCTCTCTCTCTCTCTCTCTCTCCGTCTCCCTCTCTCTCTCTCTCCCCCTTTCTCTCTCTCTCACGCAGAGGAAGAGGTGGAAAATTTCGATGTTTCCAGCTTGCAGGAGGAAGCTCTGCGGAACATCGAGGCTGACAGCTTCTGGTGCATGAGCAAGCTGCTGGACGGCATTCAGGTAAATTGATTCCCCCGTCCGCCGACGGAGCGCGCCGGCTGATTAATTTCACGCCCGCGCGGCGCACCTCTGGGAGAGGGGGAGCGGGGGATAGAGGGAGAGAGAGGGAGGGAGAGAGAGAGGGAGCGGGGGAGAGGGGTGTGTGCGTGCCTGCTTCCTGGAACGGAGAGAGGGAGAGAGAGGGAGCAGGAGGGAGGGAGAGAGAGAGGGAAGAAGAAGGAGAGAGGGAGAGTGAGGGAGAGAGAGGGAGGGAGAGTGAGAGGGAGCGGGGGAGAGGGGTGTGTGCGTGCCTGCTTCCTGGAAAGGAGTGAGGGAGAGAGGGGGAGGTAGGGAGGGAGGGAGAGCGGGAGAGCGGGAGGGAGAGAGGGTGAGAGAGAGGGAGAGAGAGGGATAGAGGGAGAGGGAGACGGGGAGGGAGAGAGGGAGAGGAAGGGAGAGAGGGACAGATAGGGAGGGAGGGAGAGAGAGAGTGAGAGGGAGAGTGAGGGGGAGGAGGGAGAGTGAGGGAGGGAGGGAGAGGGAGGGAGAGGAGAGAGAGAGTGAGAGGGAGAGTGAGGGGGAGGAGAGGGAGGGAGAGAGAGTGAGAGGAGAGTGAGGGAGGGAGGAGAGGAGAGAGAGAGGAGGGAGAGGAGCGCTCGGCGTCCCCAGTGCAGAGTCTCACCGTGTCGTCCCGCGCCTCTCCAGGAATAAAGCACATGATGAATATTCCCGCCCTGCTCCGCAGTCAGAGGCCGCCTCTTTACCCATGAGGCCCGGCGGCAGGAGCTCGCCCGGGAACCGCTGCACGCCTCTCCCTCTCTCTCTCTCTCTCTCTCTCTCTCTCTCGCCCTCGCTCTCCTCTCTTCCTCTCCTCCGCCGTGTCTCTAATTG
Organism: Anguilla japonica; assembly: GCA_025169545.1. Classification (NCBI taxonomy): domain Eukaryota; kingdom Metazoa; phylum Chordata; class Actinopteri; order Anguilliformes; family Anguillidae; genus Anguilla; species Anguilla japonica. The sequence goes on from CM045889.1 coordinate 10,452,526, forward strand.
ATTGAAAGCTATAAAAGCGCAAGCGGGTGTTGTGCTTGCCTTGATGCATCTGGCCCCAGGGACTTGTGGGTAGACAGTGTTGCCAGGTAGGTGGTTAGCTCGGGGTAAAGCGATACACCATTATATTTAAAGTGCCGGGATCCGGGAGCCGGCGCAACTCCCCGGTGGGGCGCTCAGGTCTCCGGCGGCGCGGCGCTGGCGCGGCGCCGGCGCGGCGGCGTTCCTCTCCTCCGCGGATGAAAGAGCGCGCAGCTGCGGCCGGGCGTTTGATGTGCAGAGCAGTTGACTCGCGGCCAAAACGAGCGGGGCGGGGGGGGGGGGGCGGGGGCGGGTGGCGGGGGCGGGGTGCGTGGGGCGGGGGCGGGGGCGGGGGCCGGGGCGCGGGGCGGGGGGCGGCGGCGGCGGCGGGGCGGGGGGTACCGTGCATGTGAGAATTGGGAGATCGGGTCGGGCCTCGCAGATGTGCGCCCGCGCGTGGACACGAGCGCCCGCGCGCCCCTCCCCCCCCGCGCGGAGGAGCCGTAGCGCATTAGCATGCAGCGGTTGACCCCTTCCCGCTAACGGTCAGGATTAAAGACTCCCTTCAAGCGGCGGGACCTTTAGCGCTGTTTTGTCTCTTAATTGCTGCAGTAATTTGTACGCTCAGGGCTGCGCTTCGCGGGCGTCGGAGGCCTTTTCGGCTCGCCGTCTCCCTCCCCAGCGGCCTTGGAGAACCGGCGGGCCTCCACCAGCGATCGCGAAAAAGTGGGCGCGCAATCGCACCCCCCCCCCCCCCCCCCCCCCCCCCCCCGAGTCCTTTGAGAATGCCCTTTGTCTCTTTGAGGGTAACCATCAAAGTGTGATTGCTCTTGTTCTGTAAGATGTTATTATTTCACCTGTAAATAAAGACAGCGTGTCCTTAGCGATTAACGGTGGCAGTCTCTGAAGATTAAAGATTAAATGTGCAGTGCTTTGAGTAAATGAGACCTTGAGACCTTCAGATAATAGTTGTTGAAAAGACCATGAAACTGATTTGGTCACAGTGAATTTATATAGCATCAATTGAATCATCTAATACTACAGCTCAAGGGTAGTCCCAACTGATGTGTGGCTAAGGGGAGTTCCTTGTTGATGGGGAAGGCCAAAGGTTTCGCAAGTCCAAGATCGATTTGGACCGGAAGGAGTGAATCTGCCTGCATTCTCGCCACCCCGGAGGTGAAGAACCGAGAAGCACTTGTCACCTTGGCTGTTAAAAATGGCAGCCGTTATCCCGGCTACGGCAGAAGTGCGTCTGCAAACATCTCAGAGGTGATAGCGGGTGGCTGTCACATACTTGGCCCAGGCAAGTCCAGGCCAAGCTTCGTGTGGCTGCAGGGGTCCTCAGAGGACATCAGCAGGTTCTGCACGGTGGAGTTCTGGTCGCTGTCGTGCAGGCAGGCTGTTCGAACTGGTCTCTCTCTCTCCCCTGCGCTGAGGCAGCCCGAGAGGCACTTCAGTGGCGCCCCCTGTAGGCAGCCTCCCTCATCTCCTCTGGTATGTATGTTCCGGCACCAGGAGCTGCTCCAAATGGGAGCGGCCTATCTCCAAAGGGGTGTGGCCTTGCTCCAAAGAGGAGGGGTAGGGATATAAGATTAGGGTTACACCGAACTCTGCCCATTTGGAGGTTGACCACTTCCCTTTAAAGCTAGACAAATGTCCTGTTGAGCCTCGACCGGTCGCCATTATGACAGCTATTTAGCGGACGCTCTTATCCTGAGCGACTTACACAACTTTTTTTTTACATAGCGACCGTTTATACAGCTGGATACATACTGAGGCAGCGCAGGTTAAGCACCTCGCTCAGGGCTACAGCGGCCCGCTCCTCACCCATCCTGCTGCACCGCAGTGCCGGCGATGCCCTGCTCCGCCCCCGGGAGTCGAGCTCTGGGTGTCTCGTCAGTCGCCCCTCGCGAGCGGGGTCCCTGCCGAGCTCGCCTTTGTGTCTCCGCCTCGCGGAAGCACGGAGCGCGACCCGCCCGAAAGCGCGCGCGGGTGAACACCCTCTCCCTCGTTAGCCTAGGGGGCGATATAGCTCAGGAGGTAAGACCGATTGTCTGGCAGTCGGAGGGTTGCCGGTTCAAACCCCACCCTGGGCATGTCGAAGTGTCCTTGAGCAAGACACCTAACCCCTAACCTCTAACTGCTCTGGCGAATGAGAGGCATCAATTGTAAAGCGCTTTGGATAAAAGCGCTATATAAATGCAGTCCATTTACCATCCATTTACCTTGTAAATTCTCCTGTTCTGTAGACGGAGGAACGTTTGAGCTTTTGTGAGGGTTTCGATTCGCCGTCCCCGAAGGCTTCGGCGCGGGAATCCGCCAGACACAAAGCCGGGCTTGTGTGGCAGCCTCCGCCGGGTCCCCCGTGTAAAGCGACGGCGCTGGGAGAGGAGCGGGGGGGAGAGGGGTCTGCCTCCGTGTCAACACCAGCTGTCTGAGCGGATGACTGGCAGCGGCGTAAGCCCCGCCCCTTCCCCGATGACTGACAGCCGCTCAGAGCCATTTAAAATCCTGGATTTTGCTCGGGCTGCTCATCTCTCTGATTTGTGTCAGACTTGCAGCAGTTCAGGAGCCGAACGGGCCAGTTTTAAGTTTAAGCCGGTTTGAAGTAGCCTTAAGAACCTTTTGTGTTTCTGGAGTGACATTTCGCTCGTTGGAGGACAGGGCCCTTTTGTTTGTTAACGCTGCAGCCCCTGGGCTCATGCTGATGTAGAGCATGTGTACGGCGGTTCCTGAGCATTGTGTGCCAGAGGGGTACAGCGTGCCCGTGGCAGGCCTTTACAATTCCAGCCTCCTCCTCCTCCTCTGTGCCTGTGTACACCTGCCTGTCACTCAAATGGACTGCATTTATATAGCGCTTTTATCCAAAGCGCTTTACAATTGATGCCTCTCATTCGCCAGAGCAGTTAGAGGTTAGGGGTTAGGTGTCTTGCTCAAGGACACTTCGACATGCCCAGGGCGGGGTTTGAACCGGCAACCCTCCGACTGCCAGACAATCGGTCTTACCTCCTGAGCTATATCGCCCCACTCAAACCTCACTCCCGTGTTTGTCCCTTCAGCTGGTCTGTTTAACCCTTTAAGGTGTACGGTCACAAACATGCGAATAGAATGTTCTGAACTGAGCATTCTAGTGCTGATGTAACTGTCACTGCTGGTGATTTAAACAACGGAGTTCTAGAACGCTGACTTAGTGTATACATTCCGCAAACCTACTCTTCAAAGGGTTTATGAGAGTGAACACCCCCCCCCCCTTTTAAAACACATTAAGCACATCGCTCTCCTGGCGCACCCCTCCTCCAAACGTTTCTCTACTCTGGCGGCGAAACCGTGCGGAAAGTGCCCATCACTGCCTTCATCCCAAAAATTCTGCATCTGTATCCTTGGCTTAGGTGCTGGAAATCCAATATCAATAAACATCTTTCCCCAAATCCGCCATCAATCTTTTACCAACTAAGTGAGGATAAAACTGCCTTAGCCGCCGGAATGCCTGTTCTGAGGCGAGCTGGGATTCGCGCCTGAGAGGAAAAGTGGATTTCCTCTGCAGGAAAAACAGAAGCTTTCGTGGGTTCCCTCCAGGTACTCCGGTTTCCTCCCCCAGCCCAAAGACACGCAGGTTAGGCTAATCAGAGAGACTAAACTGCTTGTAGGTATGAGTGTGTGGGTGCATGATGTGTTTTGCCCTGGGATGGATTGGCGACCTGTCCACGGTGTATTCCTGCCTCTTGCCCAGTGCATGCTGGGATTGGCCCCACCCCCCCGCGACCCTGACCAAGAATAAGCGGGTTGGATAATGGATGGGTGGATGGAAGGGAAAGTGGAAGCCAGCTTCTGGCTCGTGTAGTGGTGGGATGTCCTGGTGTCTGAAAATGGCGGTTATTGTCGCTTGTTGGACCTGTCTCTGTAATTTTTGCTCCTTTTTTCCTCTTCTCTCTCTTTGTTTTACTCTGACATACTCTCTTCCCTTTATCCGTCCCTCCCCCTTTCTCTGGAAATGCTGTCCCTCTCTCCCCTACTTTGAGTGTGTATTACACACTCACACGCGGTATGCAGACATACAGATTGGACATACTTAAGAAGAAATGCAGTAAAAGTGCCCTTTGTGCTGTTAGTGCAGATTCCATGTTTTGAAGCCATTTTCTGAATAGCCCAGAAGTGGTTTTGTCGCCGCTGTTGCTGCATTCTGCTCCTGCGATCTGCGATTGGAAACGAACGATTTTCACCTTCCAGGTGTTTTCTGTGAAGAGCGCTTTCCTCTGCCTACGTCCCGAGGTGCGATGAAAACTGAGAAAAGCTCTCTCTCTACTGAAGGGCATTTCCGTGCTCCCGAACCTCTCTAGCCGTGGCCAAGGCTACAGGGCCGAGACTTCAGCGACGCCACCCTCTCCCACAAAATTGTTTTCGTGCTCAGTGGAAAATGGAGGAAGGCTTATTTTCTCCGCTCACGGTCGCTGTCGCACGGTTCTGTGCGGCTGAGCGGTTTGGAGTTCGGCTGCAGGGACGTAATGAATGGGCATGTCCTCAGCCAGGCTGCTCCCCTGTTTTTGCCCTGCTTAATTTCCCGTAGTCGCTCTGGAAGGGCCTCGCCTGGCTTCGTTAAATTCTGCAGCGCTTCCCGGTTAAGTGTTTAAGAGACTTTTTTTTTTTTTGGTTTCAGATCCGGGCCTATCGCTCGTGTTTTTCCACTCACACCTGCAACCTTTCAGAGTGCTGACCTTTCGAAGACATCTCACATTCTGCTCAGCCTCATGCAAGCTCTTGCTCTGCACAAACTTATTTGCGGTCTATATTTTTCTACAGTTTTTCCCTGCACTGCCAGCAATTAGTTGATAATAATAATAATAATAATAATAATATAATAATAAATAATACTTTTTATTTCTATGCCACTTTTAAGGTGAACAGTTTCAAAGTGCTGGTGTGCTGTATCTTTTGTATTTTGAACACCCTTGGCCAGAAGCAGGCCCAGCACACGTGTTGGAAGCATCTGATTGCATTTAATCATCATCGTGCTTCTGGCTCATTCGTGAAGTGCCGCATGCGCTGTGGATGTCCAGCCCAGTGCCGTAAATGCCTGGCAGTATGCAGCGTGGTCAACTGCCGTTTTCCCTGGAGACACATAGTTTAATTAGCCTAAGTATGAATTATTTGAGACACTCTCTGGGAGTCATTCAAATACATATTTGGCACTTGTTTTTCTTGATTTACCCTTGGGCCTAGCTTAAAGTCACCAACCCAAACAGCCTTATTATTGCGAAACAGCTTACTGTTTGCAAATATTGAAACGTCATTCTATTTTGTCTTGCGTTTGTTTCCGACTTCCCGTGTCCAACATTTTATATTAGATCCCCCCCTCTTATATTAGAACCCCCAGATGTTGCACCTGGCTGCAGTAAACATGGAGAACTGAGCCTGTTACCCAGGATGCATTGTGGGCGGCGGGGGGCGGGGGAGGGGGCACAAGTGGTCCTCCAGCTGCCTCGGCAAGATTAACAGCCCTCCTCGAGGCCCCCCCCCCTGCAGATCAGGGCTTGGGGGGAGGGGGGGGGGGGGGGGGGGGGGGGGGGGGGAGGGTGGTTTGTGGGGGCTAGGGTGGAGGGAAGGATCACAAACTAATTAAGGTCATAATGGAGTTCAGGACTGTTAAAATTGTTTATAAATCATTAGGGGGAAACAGGCCTTCCCTTGTGTCCCACACATAATTAGGCGGAGCCAAGGTCACGATAACAGCCTCGCACTTCCTGGTGCAGAGCCGAGCGCGCTCAGAACTGCTGCCGTGGACGCAACGCCGGCTGCATGCAGGATGGGGGGGTTTGGAGGACCCGCCGATCCGCCTCTTATATTGTTCCCTAAATAAATATGGACTTCCCCCTGGGGGCTCGTAGACAGTGAAATACACTTTCAGTGATATTAATGAGCTGCCTGCTTATTTAGCCTATTTGTTGGTTGGGGGGGAGTAAGGCTTTTACTTCAGTGTCGCTGGAGGTTTGTTTTCCTAATGTCATTGGTTTTTTGATGTAAACAGTGCGAACGTGGCAACAAATTAAGCGCTGGAATTGACCTTGTTCTCGCAGACTGTCATCGTTGGCTCGAGTGAATTTCTCTTCATACAGGCCGGGCGAAATGGAGTGGGCTCTCAGGTTGAGTTAAAGTCGCCATAGCTCTCGTGAGCAACAGACCCCAGGACTGATTATGTCCCTTTTGACCCCTCGATTTTGACACCGCGTGGCTCCGCCTTCGGGGGGGGGGGGTCAGCTGGTCTCAGCCCGGAGTTTTGATTGGACGTCAGACAGCAGATGGAGTTTGAGGAGATGCCTCAGCTTCTCCACAGTGTTTTCCATTGTACAGATGGACTTGTACAGATTTGCAAACGTCTCTGCAACCGTGCTTTATTTAGACTCTTGAGATTCTTGGAAGAAACAAAAAAAAATGGCTTTTATGAAAATCTTTAGTTCATCACAACCTGATGAAGATTTACTTGCGGTCGTTGATAAGTAAAATGAATCTGTCTGGAGCAGGCCCATCTGGCAATCTGATTTGGCGAATGCGTATCTCTTTGCCCGATAGGAGGTTATATTGTTTTTATTGACAGAAACATTTTGACGAACCTCCTAATGACCTGCGGTCAGCCGCAGCTTTTCCAGCCCTCTCCCGGCAGCCTGTTCATCTGTCCGTTATCCGGTTAACATTGATTGACGCGTCATCCTCGATATTCCAGCGGCGCTAACCCCTGGGAAACGACGCCGCTCAGGCTGGGCCGACGCCCGGCTCAGGAGCATCGCTGCGCGGAGGAGTGCAGGGACTGCTGGGGTGTCTCTGCCTCTCTGTGTCTCTGTCTGTCTCTGTATCTGTATCTGTATCTGTCTCTCTGTCTCTCCCTCTCTTTCCCTTTCTCTCTCTCTCTCTCTCTCTCTCTGTCTCTGTCTTTGTCGGTCTGTCTCTGTCTGTCTTTGTTTCTGTCTCTTTCTCTCCCTCTCTTTCCCTTTCTCTCGCTCTCTCTCTCCCTCTCTGTCTTTATCTTTGTCTCTGTTTTTGTTTCTCTCCCTCTATTTCCCTTTCTCTCTCTCTCCCTCTCTGTCTCTGTCTTTCTCTGTCTGTCTCTGTGTCTGTCCCTCCCTCTCTTTCCCTTTCCCTCTGTCTCTCTTCCTCTCTGTCTCTCAAATTTTATTGGCATGGCAACTACAGGCATTTGTGTTACTAAAGCAGGTTACATAATAAAACTATGTACAATATGGATGATATATTAAGAAAAAAAGGATTCCTACAACAAAACTGACCATATGTGATGTTAGGTATGTGTGTGTGTGTGTGTGTGTGTGTGTAGAGAACTAAAGCTCAGAACCAGCTGAGTGAGGGAATTATTTTCTTTGCTCAGCTCTTGGTATTGCAAGGCTTTGTATTGATGTGATGTGGGGATCACTATGTTTTAAGTGCTTCCAAAATTTGACTGCCCTTTTTTGTACTTTGTTCTTTGATGAGTAATGGGTTTTGGCCTAATTCTGCCCTGCATACATTCTTTGTTTTGTGTTTAGTTTCCTGAGATCTGCATCTTTTTTTGTATTTAGTCTTTATTTGGGTTTACTGCCAGGGCCCAGATCTGGCAGTACTGTTCTAGCAGATCAAGGCTTTGCTGTAACCCCTGTTCAGTGGAGGACAGCAGGACTAGGTCATCTACATAGATCAGGCACTTAATCTCTGAGTTGTATGAGACCAGGCACTGCAGATTTCTATAATATGTTTGCCAATTCATCAATATGGATATTGAATAGGGTCGGGCTTAGGCTGCAACCCTGTGAGAAGAAATGTGTGCTTTTTTGTCAATTTTTATATCGCATTTGTTTCCTGTGTACATTGATTTAATGAGATCATAGGTTTTACCCCCTACACCACTTTCAGTAACGTTGTAGAATAATCCTTGATGCCAAATAGAATCAAATCTCTATCTCTCTCTCTGTCTCTCTCTATATCTCTGTCTCTCTCTCTCTGTCTTTCCATCTCTCTGTCTCACTCCCTCTCTCTTTCTCACTCCCTCTCTCTTCCCTCTCTCTCTGTCTCTCTCTTGCTCCGTCTCTCACTTTCTCTTTCCCTCTCTGTATCTGTGTCTGTGTCTCTCCCTCTCTCTCTCTCCTCCCCTTTCTCTCTCTCTCCTCATCCTCGAGCCCCACGGTCAGGCCGCAGTGGGCAGTGGGCGGGGTTTACACTAGCAGGGCACACTGAGTGTAGCGGGGGTGATCTGCCGCTCAGACGGGGGCCAATGGGAGCCGGCTGGGGCCCCGGGGCCCTGGGGCCCTCTGTGTTCAGAGGGAGAACAGACTGCATCACTTCACCTCCCCCTTATAGACTGGGCTCATTCTCTCATCAGATTAGTGAGCTCAGAGTTCCATCTGAAAGCAGACACACACACACACACACACACAGACACCACACACATTAGCACACGCACATACAGTCGCGCATTAGGACACGCACACAGGCAGGCACACAAACCCACACACATACACACACATGAACATTACAGGCGCGCACACTTATGCACGCCAAACGCACACATGCGCACACGCACACACACATATGCATGCACACACATACACGCACACACACATATGCATGCACACACATACACGCGCACACACATATGCATGCACACACAGACAGAATCTGCTAAGTGATCAAAAGCAGAGAGCGTGGGGGGGTGGGGGGGGGGGGGGGAGGCGGTGAAGCATCATTGTTGTGTCATCTCTGACAGTGACTTTGAGATGTCTGGGAGATAAGTACATGATCCGTGATTGTTTGCACATGGAGACGAGGGGCTCAGGCGGATTTCCTCTGATAACAGGCTTGCTGAGGGAGCAGGGTCAGGGATTGCAGACAGGCAGCTGTTTGGGAGCCCAGCCCCCCATCAGAACGAAAAACACGGTGCTCATGGGCCACATCGCCCCTTTACATCAGTGTAACCGATACTGGTGTCCATCTCCGCTCTCTCGTCTTTTCTGTTTCCGTGCCAACCTCTCCCACCCCCGGCTCAGGGAAGGATGTCTTCTCCTGCCCTCTCCTCCGTGTGCGGTGCGGCGCAGTCGCTGCTTGTAAATTTTGTAAAAAGAATAAAAGAAATAAATAAGAGGAGACAGGGAAAGCCTTCAGCGCTGTGAGTCACGGTGCGTTGTCTTTCCGGAACCCGTGTGTGCTGAGGGCTGGTGTGCGGCGCACCCGCTGTTCTGCGAGCGCCGTTAGCGCGAGGGTCGAGACGCCGCCGTTAGCGCACGGGGCAGCTGTGCAGCGCCTTGACCTGCAGCTGCAGCTGGGGTCCTGCGGGGTGGGGGGGGTCCGCTCGTCTCTTCGCCCCCCAACCGGCTCCGTAACCACACGCTCCTCGTTTGGAGTCGGCGCTGGTCTCGTTCCGGGTGTTAATCAGGTGCAGGGCGGAGCCCGTGGGGGCCGTGCCTTTAGGGCCCGGGGCGAGCGGATCAGAGCTCAGAGGCCCCTCCGGCCCTTTCCACCGCGCATAATTAAGCCTTCGGCCCCAGTGCCCCCCCAGGCCCGCTTAGCGGAAACAGAGCGCCTGGCCTTGAGCAGAAATACTCACCATCCCCCCCCCCCCCCATGCCCCTCACCCCCCTCCCCCCACCACTTGAAAGCTCGATGCCCCAGCCTGTGCTCAGCGCCCCGATCGAGAGGTCCAAAGGTCAGCCAGGCCGGGGCCCGTAGGCCGGGGCAGCCCTTTCCCTGGGTCACATGACTCAGACGGGGCAGATGTATTCCGTGCGTGCCGCTCGGGGGGGGGCGCGGGGTTAATGGAAATCATTGGGTGTCCAGGGTATTTACTGCTGCCGGTGCTCACCGCCGGAGCCTGCATTAAGCAGGACGGGCGGCCTATCTGAAGGCAGCCTTAATACGGCCAGTGGAATTACGGCAGCCTATGGGAAGGCTTAATGCTCACTTAAGTCTGACCCCGGGCTGTAATTCAGCAGGGGATCGCATTAAGGGTCCGAGGGAGAGCGCGAGGGAGCGGGGGCTTCAGAGCGATGATGAATAAATAAACGGGTAAATAAAGAAATGGGAGGGCCGTCAGTGGGACGGGCGTAATGGAAAGCGCTAGTCCCATAAAGCACCTGGCGCCGAGGCCGGGCTCCCCGCATCAGCACCCATCAATCGCCGTCCCCGAATCAAGACCGCAGGTGCGAGCGCGTGATGAAGTGCCCGTCGCGGGCGCGGGGGTCTCTCGCGTGCCTGGGACCCCCCCCCCCCCCCCCCCCCCCGGGTCTTCGGCGGGGTGCGGAGGGGCCACGCCCGGGTTGCTGCGATGACGGTGCAGGCTGGACAGGCGGTGTTGGGGATGCTGTGGATGTGCTCCTCTGCTTTGGGCTGAGAGATGAGGCGCACAGAGTGATGTGCTGTAAGTGAGTCCACTTTCCTTCCTTTGTTTATTAGAGAGAGAGAGAGAGAGTGGGAGTGGGAGAGATAACAGAGAGAGTGATGAAGGGAGAGGGAGAGAACAGAGCGGGCCATGGAGAATTGGTAGGGAGTGATGGAAGACAGGGAGAAAGAACAGAGAGGGCGATTGAGAGAGGGGGGGAAAGAACAGAATTTGACTGAGAGAGGGAGAGTGAACAGAGGGAAGGAGAATAAGACAGACAGAGAGAGAGAGAGAGAGAGAGAGAGAGAGAGAGAGTCCCTCTCTGGGAAAGTCCACACTGCGCCAGCATAAATCCAAATGAAACTACATGCAAACACAGTTGGGAATCAGCTCTTCTCTTAGATCATAATAATAGTAATACATTACAATAATAGTAAAAAATAAATAATCATTGTAAATAATAATAATAATAGTAAAAAAAAAAAAGAATAATAATAAAAGGAGAAAGAATTAAAAGGCAAAACGGCACTTGAATTATGTCAAGTCTTGTTTACTCCATCATGGACTACCCATTGTGTTTGATTGCTCTAACTGCAAATTCAGGTGGATTAGTAGCTTTTCTTCATGGCTTCAAGTTGCTACATGGGCCATGAGCCACTTCATTTCCTGAAAGGGTGCCTCCTTTAGACTGAATAAATGAGTCATTTTCCCTTCATAAATGAAGGTTATAATGAAGGGGTTTGCTCGTGATGTTCTCCGGGTTGCCGTGATACACTTCCTGTCTGTTATTTTCAGTAAGGGTACCAAGGTGACATTTATTCTTTGTGTCTTGAATTCTCTCTGAAGTTGAAGGATGCTTTATTCTTTATTAAGATGACCCAATTTGTAACCCACGCAAGCACACACACACGCGCGTGCGGGCGCACACTCACGTGCATGCACATGGGCACACACACACACACACACACACACTCACAGACACACACTCCCTTGTCTCATGCACACACACACACGCACTGGCGGTGCATCCGTCCTCCCCAGGCACGCGCACACACGCACACACACACACACACACACACACACACACTCACAGACACACGCTCCCTTGTCTCATGCACACACACACGCGCACTGGCGGTGCATCTGTCCTCCCCAGGCACACACGCGCACACACGCTGTATCCCACACGGTGACCCGCCAGCTCTCACCGGGGCTCCGCCCACCCGATCCGCGCGCCGCTCGGGGGCCGCCCCCGGCCCGCTCCGCGCCCGCGTAATTGCCCTGAAACGCGAGCCGCCATCAGCGCTATTGTTTATCGATATCGCGTCTCCTGCCTTTGTGTCGAGCGGGGGAACATTATGATTCATCGCTCCGGGCCTTCGGTCCTCCCTCCCTGCCGCCGTTTCTCTGTTCGATGCCCGGCCCGATGCTCGGCCCGTTCCCCGGACGGCCCGGCGCGCCGCGGTCCTTTAGCCCCGCAGCCGGTCGCTCGTGTTTGTTTTTTTTTCCGCCGCGGTCCGAGCACCGTACCCGGGCGGCCACGCCCCTTCCCGTGCTGCGTGCTGCCCCGGTTGGTCGAAGGGGCCGACTCTCCACTGGAGGAGAGTAATAACGCCGCACTCTGGGAGAGGATTAAGCTGAATATTATCGCCTAATTGCCCTGCTCGCCATTCGCCGCACGTAGCCGTGGGGGGGGGGGGGGACGGGGGGGGGGGGGGGGAGCTCAGTCGATCGTGATTACTCTTCGTTAATAAGTGGCTGTGCGCTTGTAAACGTGTTCAGGTGGAATTGGCGACTGCGCCGCAGGATTTGCTGAGTTTGCGTTTGTCTTCGTTTCCTGGTTTCGGTGATGAAGTGACGGGGGGGCGGCGGCGTCACCCGCTTGGCTGCCGCCAGTGTTCCCTGAGCCCGCCCCATGATTTACCCACAACGCACCGCGTCACTCCCCGTGACCTCGGAGCACGCAGCCGCCTGGTAGATTACCCACAATCCCTCTGGTCTGGCAGCGCCCGGGCGGTGTGGCGCGAGGCTCCGATACCGCCCCGCTCAGAGAGGAGTGCTCCCTCTGGGGCGGGGGGGCGGGGGGGGGGGGGGGGGGGGGGGGGGGGGGGGGGGGGGGGGGGGAGCTCACAGAGTTTAATTTTACAGCTGGGTGGAACTGGGGTGGGAGGAAGTGGGGGGGGGGGCACCCAGGTCTGGGCTGACGGTTCAAGGGCACGCTGTCACAAAGGCAGGACAGGAGGGGAGGTGGGGGGGGGGGGGGGGGAGCTCCCGTGAGGACCGAGCGGTTTGGGGATAAGGAGTGATGTGCTTTTCGGGGCGGTGCACCTGTGTGGATGGGTGACCAAGGTCGGCCCGTGAATCCAGAGGAGGGATTTACGGCTGCTCTCAGTGAGCTTTTAAAACGCAGAATCACCCAATTAGACATTATTCTGCCCTCTGTGCTCATCATGTAAAAGGCCTTTTTTGTTCAAGGATTTTATTGACCGTTTCCCCTTACAAATGTCCACGGTTCCACAGAGACAAATGGATAAAACGCAGAGAAACAAATCAATTACTTAGCAGTTACGAGCGTGACAAAAAAGCATGAAATCAATAATTGCATAACTAATGCATGAAACTAGCGTAAAAATGCCCAGTCCCTGAAAATCAAGCCTCTGCCTCTAGCCTGGACTAGCCATTCCTCGAAACCACATCACATGACTGTCAGTTCATGGCCTATCAAACAAAATACCGTGGATGAATGTCCCATAAAATCCTCCGAGGCATTTTTCAAATCATAATACAGCCCCTCCATTGGGAACTGTGTGCTATAAATTACTGGATCCCATAGAGAAAGCATGGAGAGCTCTCCTCCAGGTACACTTACACTATAACCAGTGCTGCTGAATGCCGCAGCATTTTCACTCTTTTCATCTAATGCCCATATTTAATCCCAGAATTCCCTCCGTTTCACGTTTAACTGGGGTGGCAGTGTGGCATCGTGGGTAGGAAGCCGGGTTTGCGGCGGCTGATGATGTTGTGGGTTCAGTCCCCAGATGGGAACGCCACTGTACCCTCGAGCGAGGTGCTTAACCTGAATTGCTTCAGTAAATACCCAGTTGTATAAATGGATTGCCAGTAAAAAGAACGCATGCTGTATAAGTCGCTCTGGATAAGGGTGTCTGCTAAATGTCTGGAATGCAAGGTGCGTGACGGTGTTCTAAAGCGTCTGGGCATGCTCAGATGAGGTGCGCGCGAGTGGGAGTCTTTTTTTCCTCCTTACAGTAGGGAGAACGCATGGGGTCGTCTTTGCTTCTGATTAACGTAGCATAAAGTTTGCAGGTAATTTTATATTCAAATGTAATTTATTTTCCAAATGCTAATTTTAATTCTCGAGAATCATCTGTCATTTATCTTCCAATCAGGCTTATTTTTAGCTGAGAAGACTAATGAAAATACGTGAAAGTTGGGTAGGGCTGGTCCCCCTGTTTTCAAGGTCACCTGTGAAAAGAGTCGCTCTCTGCCAAAAATATAAACGAGGAAAATGAAAAGCCAGAGCGAAGTTTGTTTTGGTGATGCAACAAGGGTTTGGGCGAGACGTCCCTGGATGTGAGATTCTTAATTCTCGATTTCACATTAATTCTTGAGTGTGAAATCCAATTGTCAGCTGGGAAGAAGGAGGGAGGGGCGTGTCTGAGACTGCAGAGAGGGACCGGAGATGCTCTGATATAAAACGAGAAACGGACTGACGGAGGGAGGCCATGAATTAAAACCAGGATGAACGCAGAGTCTCGGAAGGTTGCTGTTTTTTTTTTTTTTTTGAGAAGGAGGCGCGTCACTCTGTACGCTCTGGTACGCACAGGCACCCGAAAGGCCACCCCAGGCTCGGAAGGAGGCGTTTCATCCCAGTAACTCCTCTCTTCTCCTCTCCTCTTCTCCTCTCCTCTCCTCTCCCAAGGACAACTACACCTTCGCCCAGCCGGGGATCCAGAAGAAGGTGCGCGCTCTGGAGGAGCTGGTCAGCCGGATCGACGGTGAGTACGAGCGGCCGACCCCCCCCCCTTTCCGGACGAGCGTCCCCTCCGTTCAGCGGGTCAGCCCCCCCCCCCCCCCCCCGGTGCGCCGGGCCCTTCACGGCGCGGGCGCGGCCGCCCGCTGCAGTTTGGGGGAGAGGCAGCAGAGCGTGGGCCCCTTCCATTACTTTTTATTAAGGCCCCATAATCAAAATTCAATGGCAATTTCTGTGAGCCGGAGCGGCGGGCCGGCACGGGCCCAGCCAGCCCTCAGCCTGCATTACACTCAATGATTGTTTTAATTTGGGGGGGTGGGGGGGGGGGGGGGGCGAGGGGGGGGGGGGGCGCTGCGGGTATTCATGAGCCGCCTTTCTCCACGCCAGCCGTCTTGTTTTTCTCCGGCTTTGTTTTTCAGCCGCCGAGTCGGTTCTGAGACTCCGCTCTCTGTTTTCGGCTTTTTATTCCCCCTCCTTTTGCTCTCTGTGTTACTTGTCTGTAACCTTTCTCCGGGAAGGCGGCGGGGCTGGCTGTTTGAAGGGGTTGTTTAAACATTCTGGAGAACCTTAAATGTGGTTTTTTTTTTTTTAAGGTCGCCGGTTGAATTTTCTTCTCCCCTCCAGAAATCCTGGGCTGCCGTTCTCTTTCTGTGGTTATGTAACGCTGAACCCGGTGTGTTTGTGCTCAACCTCGCAGAAAAAAAGAAGTGCAGAAAATTATTCCTGGTAGTGCATGATTAAGAAGAACATTGCACACACTGTTTCTCTGTCACGTCTTGCAGAAGCACCGAAAATATTTACCTTAACTGTTAGCATATTTGTTTTAGTCTTCCAAAATAGATATTTCACGATGTAATATAGCACATTAAACTGGAGAATAGAATTTTAATGAACCTATCTTATTATCTTCAGTCCTTTGTAAGCAAACTTGTTCTCCTCTATCCTTCACGTTTTAGGGCTTTGAAAGTCCTGTCATGTGGTATTTTTCTGTATATATTCCCGTGCAAGGATGTGCAGCGTGTCTCATTTTGTGCATTCAAACGGGGTCGGCTAAGCGTCTGCAAAGGAACCGGCGGGAGAGAGAACAATTGGTATTTGAAAAGAGGAGTTTCAAAGGAGTTCCGCTCCTAGCTAAACGCTAACGTGCCCGCGCTGGCGTGTGAGCCACTGTTACCGTAATCGGAACGATTTCAGCGACGGAGACATGTTTCTGCGCTCGTTCCGCTTTTATGCGAGCGGTGTGTGTGTGTGTGTGGCGTCTGTCGGGGCTGGTCTAATGGAGGGGGGGGGGGGCGTTTCGGGAGTCCCGCGAGATCCACTGATCTTTGGCTGTGGCGGTGAGGCGGAGCTTCCCGCTGGCGTGGCAGTGATCAGCAGGCTCCTCGCCGGGCTCTGATGCCTTGATGTGCGTATGCAGCACACCTACGTCTGGGAAGTCTGAGAACGCAGAACTCAAAGACAGGGCGAAAAAAGAAACATAAATCCGCACCGGGTAGCAATCTGAAAAAAAAAAAACGTCATGCTTTGTTACATTTTTTTGCGATTTGTCTGGGTTTACATGGCATTTCGGAGGCGCCTGCCTTTGGTCTCAGCTCGGAATGATCTAAACTTTCACCTCATTTCACCTCATAGAATAAGAAACCACAGTGTCTCTGTTTTTTTTTTTTTTTTTTTTTCCAGTTCCCTGGTTCTTTCACTCTTTTTCACTCAATCTCTCTCTCCTGTCAGAAGTGGGTCTCTCTGGTAAATTGTTGTCTGGGCGATGTTTGCGGTCGTTAGCTTGCCGCTCATGCCCGGGCGTTTCCCGGCTCTCCTGAGGAGTCGGCGTCTGTAGGAGCTCTGAGACAACGGGACAATGGAGGGCTGAAGGAGCCAAGCGTCTCACCGAAAACGCTTAGCGCGGTTTAATGTGCTTTTAATGCGGTGTGCTCCTCAGGCTGAGCGCAACGCGCAATCGTTTACTCACTTCTGTCATTTACGTAGAATTACCCTGTCTGCGCGTTCAAAATCCCGGTCATTTTATTTTCAATTTGGTTCCCGTTGTCCATTTTTGGAGCTGAATCGTTATCTGTATGAATGGAGGGCTGTTGGTGGGTGGAAGTTAAAATGTAAACTGTATGAATCAGCGATTCACAAAGGTGAAATTATCCACTGATACCTCTGCGTTTTGGGTGTGGTTCTCTCCCCCACTCCCGAACAGGTCTGCATTTTAGAGACTGATTCCAAGTTCTTAGGAACTGAAGCAGTATTTCTGCTCTGCTAGGTCATTTTGAAGGACCAACCAGGGGGCTGTCACGATTGAGAAATTAGGGTTAATGAATAATCGTGAAGCGAAATCGCTGCAGTGAATGGTGTTACTGTCAGGGGGTTGTGCGAAAACAATGACAAAAGTAATTACTGTAGCAGTCTATTCAAACACCGCTTTCTATGTAATTGTTTTCTATGCAATTACATATGGAGCTAGTAGATGCGGCTCCTGACCTCTGTCTTTGTTTCTGTTGGGCTATGTAGCCTACTAACGGCATTTAAAACGGTCATTATCACCCTCGGCATTATTCATTAGCTTTCTGCTCAAGCACGTTCGTCCAGTGTTTCCCTAAGAAACGGCCTTTTATTGAATTTATTAAAAAGAGACACTTTCTGCCTGCGGCATTTGCAAAAAAAATGAATGGAGATAATTGCATTAGTGTAAAGCAAATAAAAATAATTAGGCTTGTAGGCTTAATATGAAGCAAGAGGAACGACATGCTGTAGCATTGTAGGCTATTTCCTATTAGGACTCCATTTTAAGCATTCTCCTTGTGGTTCTGTTCTTCTGGGAGTACCGAACAGCAGTACGGAATACCTGTTCTGAGTTCTCTCTGGGCAAATGCACATACATTTCTTGGTTGTTGTCAAAAAAACAAACAGGCTGAATCTGTATGGGCTGTCTCTTTTAAAATTGACATTAGATGTCTTTTTACCACCTTACAAACGGTTAAAAGATTACTTTCCATTTCAAAAACTGCGAGCTCTTTCAGAACCCATAGGACTCTTTCCTTCTCTCCCGTAGCTTTGACCAGTGGGCTAAGTTCAGTTTGGGGTCCAACTGCTGTCAAGAAGGGGAAGAACTGCATGTGGAAGACGATGCATAGACGGAGGCATCTTCTTAAACACGCAGCTGCTTTCGGTGAACAGGGGACTTGTTACAAAATAGCGCCCCCTCTGGTCGGTCAGTTAACCTGCTGTCTGGCTGCACCAGCTGCGGTAAACATGGCACGCCTCCGTTGCGGAGCTGGCACACGGCTGCACCCGTCGCAGAGGGAGCGCGCTCACCTCGCCCCGAAAGTCGCGTTAGATTCATGTGTACTAACCTGCGTTAAATCGGCTCGTTTTAAACGGTGTCCTGCAGTGTGGGCGGTCTCTTTAGCGCATGTAGCGTACTCTGTAGCGTATCCCGCGCGGCGTCTGGGGCTTGCAGGACGTCCCTCGGAGCACGTTTAAGAGACAGGAGCCGTGACTCTGTACCGGTCACGCACCCCGCCCCTGCCCTGGCCGCACGACCCCCCCGACGTCCTTCAAGGGGGGGACGCGGCCGCTCCGTCGCCCTCCGTTCGGGGGAGCCGGGCCGCTTAATCAGTGCCCAATCGGAGAGCTGGAGACGGGGCGGTCCTGCCAGGGAAGTTCAGAGACGGGTCCTGGAGAAGGGGGGCACTGCAGCTGTTGAACATTTGGCGGTTTTCACGCCTGATCACCGCTTCATTTATCAGCTAATTGAAGCAGATTCGGCAATTAGGTTCGCGCGACGGTTCCTGTCACCGCGGGCGCGCGAGGCCACACGGCCGCTCCAGGAGACGAGGCTCGTCGCCGGGCGGGCGGGGGGGGGGGGGGGGGGGGGGGGGCGGCATTCCGGAACTTTCTAAAAGCTGACGAGCAGGCGTTAGGCCTCAGGTCATAGCCTAAGAGCGTCAGGTTCCCTTGCCCTCCAGCAGGAGGTAGCGTGTAACAAAGTGTCCGCACCTGAACTGCATCATCATCGTTTAGTTCCGTGAAGTTGTTCAGGCATACAGCATGCCTGGAAATAATGGAATCCAGGTTCAGTTGGTTCTGATGTCAGTGAAGGCATAGCAGTATTGAGCAGAAAATGAGAACGATGATCGTGTCTATTCTCAGTTTTGTAATAGGCGTGTCGGCCATGTTGGTGGGGTTTCCCTAACCGGGGAATGGGGTGATGGGATGTGATGGGACGTGACCTCCGAGGCCCCTCCCTGGAGGAAATGGAACAAAGTCAGAATATCTACCCCCACGGTAGCTCGATGATGTTTCATTCGGCTCTTGCCTGTTTCTTTCTCTCTCTCTCTCTTTCCCACTAATCTCATGGTCTTATCTCTCCTTATCTCTCTACCTTCCTCTATCTCCATCTTTTATTGTCTAATATCTATCCCCCTTTCTTCATCTTGCTATTGTTGTGTCTCAGTCCCACTTGCTACTCTTTATGTTAAACGCTCCCTGTGAAATTGTCCCCTGTGAAATTGAGTTTGAGTGGTGGTTATTTTTAAGTCACTCAAGGGGGCCGTTCCTTGCTTTGGAGACTTCATCCGAACAGTGGATTACTTGCCTATTATTTTTAAATTGCCTCCCTGTAACAATGTACAATGTCAGCTTTAATCAGACTTCAGCTATATCCAGAACAGCGCTGTGTTTTACATCTCATTCGCTGCTATAATAGAACGCAGGCAGGATAAATCAA
This sequence comes from Anguilla japonica, assembly GCA_025169545.1. Classification (NCBI taxonomy): domain Eukaryota; kingdom Metazoa; phylum Chordata; class Actinopteri; order Anguilliformes; family Anguillidae; genus Anguilla; species Anguilla japonica. The sequence continues at coordinate 10,471,615 of CM045889.1, forward strand.
TCCTTGTGTCTTTTCATAAATCTAAGCGTTTGCTTTACCTGCGCGACTGTCTGTCTCTCTGCTTCTACGGGGGGGGTGGCGGGGGTGGGGCGGCGGGGAGGGGAGGGGAGGGGGGGGGGGTGCTGTCTTTTCATCCCTCAGTTCTCTCGCGGACCTGCGCAGGTTTGGGACCGAGGGTCTTGGTTGCCACGGAGATGTGCTCTAATCAGCGTCGCCCGTGTAGGATTCCGGTGTTTAAACATGCGCCTTTAATGGACTTGTGTGTCCTCAGCCATATGGCTCTTCTCTGTCAGGTGACAGGAAAGACCTTATTTGTCGTGCCAGGTCCCAACACTTCGGCGCAACATGACAGCTGTCCCCCAAAGACTGCTAAACAGGGCCGGCGACAGGATGGGGAGCAGAGCAGGAAGTGTGCTGGAAGCAGGAGTCTCACACAGAGATGCGAACAAACGTGCTCTTATGCTCGCTTACAAGCAGGCACACACACACACAGACACACACGCACATGACACACACATATGCATGCATGCATGCACACACACACACACACACACACACAGACTCTCTCTCTCTCACGCACACACATGCATGCACGCACGCATGCATGCACCACACACACACATACACAAAGTCTCTATCTCAGATGAATGGTGGTATACAGGTATCTCACCTGTGAGACGCATCACTGTGAGTTTGGTATTATACAGGTATCTCTTCTGAGAGACAGGTCACTGTGAGTTTGGTATTATACAGGTATCTCTCCTGAGAGACAGGTCACTGTGAGTTTGGTATTATACAGGTATCTCTCCTGAGAGACAGGTCACTGTGAGTTTGGTATTATACAGGTATCTCTCCTGAGAGACAGGTCACTGTGAGTTTGGTATTATACAGGTATCTCTCCTGAGAGACAGGTCACTGTGAGTTTGGTATTATACAGGTATTTCACCTGAGAGACACATCACTGTGAGTTTGGTATTATACAGGTATCTCTCCTGAGAGACAGGTCACTGTGAGTTTGGTATTATACAGGTATCTCTCCTGAGAGACAGGTCACTGAGTTTGGTATTATACAGGTATCTCTCCTGAGAGACAGGTCACTGTGAGTTTGGTATTATACAGGTATCTCTCCTGAGAGACAGGTCACTGTGAGTTTGGTATTATACAGGTATCTCTCCTGAGAGACAGGTCACTGAGTTTGGTATTATACAGGTATCTCTCCTGAGAGACAGGTCACTGTGAGTTTGGTATTATACAGGTATCTCTCCTGAGAGACAGGTCACTGTGAGTTTGGTATTATACCGGTATCTCTCCTGAGAGACAGGTCACTGTGAGTTTGGTATTATACAGGTATCTCTCCTGAGAGACAGGTCACTGTGAGTTTGGTATTATACAGGTATCTCACCTGACAGACAGGTCACTGTGAGTTTAGTATTATACAGGTATCTCTCCTGAGAGACAGGTCACTGTGAGTTTGGTATAATACAGGTATCTCTCCTGAGAGACAGGTCACTGTGAGTTTGTATTATACAGGTATCTCTCCTGAGTGAATGGTCGCTGTTTGTCAGGTCTAATACAGGTGTCTTACTTGACAGGCAGCTCTCTGGTATAATTCCGGTATTTCAGTGAGAAACGGGTTACTGTTTGCCTGGTACAATCCATCATCCCTGAGAGACAGGTGTAATACTGGCGTAACGCTGGTGTCTAACCTCTCTCCATCGCTGCTGCCGCTTGCTTATTGCTGCCCCTGTCTCCAAGGTGACAGATGACCAGCAGGCAGTTTGTCTGGCCCTAATCCCTCCGGCCCGGCGGCGTGGATTTCGGCTGCGCCTCCGTTTATTTGACTCATTGGCGATGAGAGCGATGTTGGGCTCATCGCGTCCCCCCCCCCCCCCCCCCCCCCCCCGTCTGCCGTCCCCGGGGCCGGGAAGAGCCCACACTTTCGCCCAATGGCTTCGGTTCATTCCCGGGTCCATGGTTACTGGCCCCGGCCTTCTGAGTTATTGACCAATGGGGTGCAGGTCAGAGATATTATGTGATCTTAAATGGCTCTCTTATATTGCCATGGAGAGTGTGAGTGGTTACAGATGACACACCTGATTAATATCAAGGCGGCTGCTGTCTAGTCCTTTGTGAGGTATGATTATTATCTGGGTGGCTGTAGTCCTTGGTGACATCAGATTAATGTCCAGGTGTAGCTGATCCTAGGTGAGATTAGATTAATAGCAGGGTGTCAGGGTGTGGTGCGAGTTCATAGTAAATTAACAGCCAGGGAGTTTCCGTAGTCTGTAGTGGTATTAGATTAATATTAGTGTCTGTCGTCCTTACTGACATTAGATGAATATCAGGGTGTCTGTTGCCCTTAGTAACCTTAGATTCATTTTAGGATGTCCACAGCCCTTAGTGACCTTAGATTATCTGCAGTTCTAGGTGACATTAGATTTATTTCATGATGTGTGCATAGTCCTACATTAGGTGACAGATTGATGCTAAGGGTGTGTCTTGTCCATTAGATCAATGTCAGAGTGTCCGTAGTTGTAGGTGACATTAGATTAATACCAGGACGTCTGCAGCCCTCAGTGATTTTAGATTAATATCAGGGTGACTGTATCTTTTTAATTCTGAGGAACACAAAATTGAAAAATCATAATTTCTCCACAGTAGTCACCTTTAATGAGCAGAGGTCAGCTGGATTGTAGCACGGTTTGGCAGAAAGCATGGTAGAGGTTGGGGTCAGTGGAGTCCACTGAGCTTCCGTGTGTGGTCCACTCACATGCCATTTATAATAACACTAATGCTTAAAACAAGCACACAAGCTGGCTTACAGGTCACTCATGAATTCTGGAACATCTGCTGTCCTGCAGGGATTTAATTATGACACTCCACTGTAATCAAATATGCCGTGAGGAAGCTGAACTCGTAGAGTTTCGTCCCCCTGCAGCATTGGTCAGTGTCCCTGTACGTGTGTCGGTTTTATTCTGAACACCACGTCCTCTTTGCCTCTTATCACACCTATTACATCATTGCCATATTGACATCTGATTGGCTAATGCATGATGCAAGCAGGCTAGGTTTTGTGAAGAGTAGTTTGTCTTGGAGTTTATTTTTGCAGGGCTGACAGCTGCTTGCATGTATTTAGGACTTAGGCATTTGGGCTAGTCAAGGGGATTGCATCGTTTTACTCTGTGAAGAAATACGTTTCTTCCAAGCAGTCCTCTTTAACTCTCTGTCTGTGTGTGCGCGTGTGTGTGTGTGTGTGTGCGCGTGTGTGTGTGCTTGTGTGCCTATGTGTGTGCGTGTGTGTGTGTGTGTGTGTGTGTGTGTGTGTGTGTGTGCTTGTGTGCCTATATGTGTGCGTGCGTGTGTGTGTGTGTACATGGGCTTGTGTGTGTGAGCAGTTCAGTGTAGTGGAGGGAGAAGCTGAATGGGAGCAGAGCCGTGTTGCAGCTGAGAGGCGATTCTGTAATGGGGCAGTTTGGGCGCTCTGATGCCCTTAACAGGCAGTGTTGCTGTCAATCATAACTCTCTCCAGCCCATGTTAAAGCGTTTCTGTCCGGCAGAGTGAGGTACTGAAATGGCGGTACCCCCTGTTGGTAGCGCATGGCTAGCACCCAGCGGGCTGAAGAGCATGATGCTGACATCATCAGCCCCCTCATCGGAAGCTAATGTAGCGGCTATGGGGTGTTTTTGTAATGAGGCCTGAGACAGCGTTTTCCACTCCTTTTAATTAAGCACCAGCTGATTGGCTTTCTCTCAGGAGGGAGGTGTTGCATTTGTCCTGTAGAACTCCATTAACTGGCGAGCTGCGATGCAGCAACAACACGTACAGGCTGCACTGGCAACATGTGGGGGTCCAGTGCCTTGTTAAAGGACTTTCAATGGCGTGTGTGTGTGTGTGAGAGAGAGCATGTGTGTGCATTCATTTGTGTGCGTGCACGTGAGTATGTGCGTGCGCCCGATGTGTATGTGTGTATTTGCATATGCGTGCACCTGTGTTTGTGTGTGCGCAAGCGCGCATGTGCGCGGGGGTGCGTGCGAACACATGCTTGTGTGTGTGCATACGCGTGTGTGCGTGTATGTGCTCGTGTGCCTGTGTGGGTACATGCATGTGAGCGTGGGTGGGTGTGTGCACGTGTGTGTGCACGTGCATGCGTGTGTAAGAATGCACATTTATGGCAGAGCGGTTTTTGCAGCAGTGGCTGTCCCGCACAGTGCATAAGCGGGAATGTGAAAGCCGGGGTGTGTGCAGTAAAGTGTGGAAATCAGCATTTCTGCAGAGCTCCGCTGTAAGAGCTGCGGCATGCTGCGTGCTCTTTCATTAGCGCTGCTTACATCACCGTGCTGCTCGGAGGAGGGAGGCCAGGCCTGCGTCTTCTGCTTTTCCTTGTTTACTTTGTCTCGTTGATGGAAGCCTGCGCTGTGACTGATGTATTCTCCACACACCTGACTGCCAAATTGATATTAAATCACACTGTTAATGCGCTGTGCGCCATGTTAAATTACGCACGCCTTACCTGAACAGATGCAGCACAGCTCTGAGTTCTGCGCAAGTAGGGCCATTTACTGCATTTAAGGCAGACAGGTCCTGGCTGTTTTTTTGTATATCCAGCCCTTTGGTATGAAAACGATGTGTGTGTGTGTGTGTGAGTGTGTGAGTGTGTGTGTGTGTGTGTGTGTGTGTGTGTGTGTGTGTGTGTGTGTGTGTGTGTGTGTGTGTGTGTGTGTGTGTGTGTGTGTGTGAGTGTGTGTGTGTGTGTGTGAGTGTGTGTGCACACATTTCTTGTTTGCTCAGAACCCCACACGGTGCTTTATCGCCCTGCATAAGGCAGAAAATAGCAGCCCCCCCCCCCCTTCCCTCTCTCTATGTCTTTGTTTATTTTGTTCTCTCTCATTCCCTCGCTCTCTCTCTCTCTCTTTTTTTCTGTGAGGAGAGCGCTGTGGTACAGAGGCTCTAAAGCCTGGCTCATTCCAGGCGCCACCCTGGGCTTTGTCACAGGCTGTTTTTGTCAAGCGTTGCCCCCACTTCCTTAGCCAATCAGGAGCGTTGCCAAAGCGTCGACCCCACTTCCTTAACCTATCAGGAGGCTTTGTCAAGCGTCGACCCCACCTCCTTAGCCAATCAGGGGTGTTTGCCGCAAGCCGCGGGACACACAGCATTTAATCGGCCTGTAGTTACCCTGAACCTGCTGGTACTCTTTCCACACAGCATCTTTGAATCTCTGGCCTTTGAATTGTAGCCGCGATTCACTGTCTCAGCTCTTCCCAGCCGGGCTTAGAGAACCACCGGGACACAGAGAGAGCGAAGGCCCATTCGCTGCCTCTGACCGTGAGAATCCACAGCCTCTTTTATAGCGGAGCTGGATGCAATAGGACCTGCATGTTGTCGCAGATGAATCGGATAAAAAAAGACACAAAGCGATCTCCGTCGCATTGATTTCCCATTGCCACACTCCCTCTCACCTCCGTGCCAGTTTGCCTACATCGCGGTGGCCTTTGTGTCTGACTGGCCAATTTAAAAGCCGGGAAGGTCTTTTGTGCTGCCGTTTTTTTTTTTCTCGGCCTGAAAGAAATCAAAGGAAACCCGCACAGGGCGAACGTGCACTAGAAGCCAAGGTTGTCTCTGACTGACGTAGACTGTCACCATTCCTCCTGGTCTCTTCTGTATGTATTCACAGGTGATTTCACGTGAACTTTGTGATGTGAACTTTTTTCCCCCCCCCCCAGACCTGATTTTGTTACTTTGTTGAGAGTTATAAAAAGTGTGTGCGTTTTGTGCACCATTATGTGTGATACAAACTCATGCTCCTCTCTGGCTGTTATGACTCCTCCTCCTTTCAGTGCTGACTCCTCCCTCTCTCTCTCTGCTGTCCAGTGATACCCTCCCTGTCAAAAACGGGTTGAGATTCTTGTGTCCATGCGTAGGTGCTCGTCGACAAGACTATTGGAAGTCCGTTTATAATAGAGGCCCTTTCAGGACTAATGGGTCCAAAACACTTCACCTGTCCTTTTCTTGTTACATCAATAGTTGTTTAATGGTGATAATGGTAGTGGGCGAAGCCGGTGAGTCACCGTGGTAACGTCAGTCTGATTGGCTGTGATTGTGCATTTTGCATCTGGCTAATGTGCTTGCTCATCGGACGCCCTCATTAAGATTCTTCTTCTCCCGTTCCGGCTGCCTTTGTCACGAGCCGAAATGGCGGGGATTTTTCACTCTACCTTGAAATTGAAATATAAGTAACAAGCTGTCTGGTACACCACGCTACGCTCTGGGAATAGGGCTCAACCAATGGCTTCCAGTAATTGTTGTGATTTATA
>CM045889.1:10482926-10492926 GCA_025169545.1 Anguilla japonica
TGCACTACCGAGGACAAATGACATCTACATGAGCATGAGAGGCTGCTGAGCCAGCACCATCTAAACACACACACACACACACACTCACACACAAACAAATACAAACACACACACTCACACACACACACACACAAACACGTATACACACATACACACAAACACACACATGCATACACACTAACACAAACACACGCACACATAAACACACAAACATGCGCCCACACGCACACGCACACACACACACACACACATACATATACACACACACACACACACACACACACACACACACACATATGCATATACATATACATGCACACACACACGTGCGTACGTGCACACACACACACACACACACACACATACACATATACACACACATGCACACACACACATGCGTATGTGCACACACACACACACACACAACATAGAATGGGGGCAACCGCACTAATTCCTTAATGCGTGTGCAGAGGAGTGGGATAAGCAGGCTGTGTGCTGTGCAGAAGCGCCGGTGATAGGCTCTGAGATAAAGGCTGTGGGTGCGCTGCTCTCTCTCTCTCTCTCTCTCTCTCTCTGCACACAGGGCTGCACATTACGGAGTCTGGAGAAACCTGCCTGACTCCTGCAGACAGCGAGACCGCTCTCGCCCGTCCGCATCTGCTCGCTCGCCATCGTTACTGTCTGTCCCAGGGAAGCGAGCCGCTCTGACGTGCTCTCAGGGAGCCGGTCCGCTGTGCCGCTCGTGTTCCGGAAACCTCTACGCGACGAGTGTCCCCGCTTAGTGCTTTCCTCCGCTTTTTCTTTCTGTTTTAAAAACGTAAATATGTGATTACCGCTACTGCAGCCGGTTGCAGTGGATGCTGGGAAATAAGCAGCCCTTGCCGGTCTCCCGTGCGCGAGGGTTGCAGTCTAACGGGGCTCCCAGCCCTGTTTAAACCCCCATATGGCGGCTCTGCTGGGCCCGGCCAAAAGGATGATTGGTTGGCCGGGGCCGAGGAGCAGCCGGCCGGGTCCGTGGGCTGGAGGACGTTAGCGTTAGCGTAGCGCGCCTGCGCGGTTTTCCCGCGGACGAGCCCCACCGCCAGCGAAGGCCTCGCCACCGAGCGCGCTCAGCGTGCAGCCGTAGCTCCCTGCAGTCGGCGTCGCCCTGGTAATGGCGCCCGAGCTCAGCTTGCATCACAGTGCTCGTATCACAGCCCGGGTGTAGATCACAGTTAGTGTATCAAACAGGCAGCGTAGATCACAGACTCCGTGTATCACAGCTATACATCTCTGTGTGTTTAACAGGAAGGGTATATCGCCTAGTCTGTGCATTTAACAGGAAGTTTACATCACAGATGCTATGCAGATCAGTCACAGTGTATATCTTGTGCTTTGTATACTGAACAGGCAATATGTGTGACTCATCCTGAGTATATCACAGGTGTTAGTGCATCCCAAACTGAAGTCTGCTGCATATACAAAAGAGGCTTTACATAAATCCGTGTGTGTTGTCTGCTATACATTTCCCCTCTGGAAGCCTTGGTGGAACATTTTGTCAGGAACATCAGTCTGTTGTTTAGAAACTTTCAGAGTGGAATTTGGAGATTGTTTTCCTCGCCAAAGTTTGGTCAGAAAGGGCTGCTTGAGCAGGATATGGATGCTGTGCTACGTACGATCAGAACACCTCGCTAGCTTTGCCAATGGCAGAAAACACATTGTGAGCCTCAACCAAAAATAGTACTTGGTATAGTCGCAACTAGATATGCCTGCTGTATTCTATTACAGCTATATTAACTCCATTTGCATATAGAAAGCATTTTTTCCATTCAACCATTCTAAAGAAGCTAATTTAGTTTGTTTTTTTCAGTTAAATATTGAAGCAGTACGGTGAAGCAGTATGTGAAGCTCTGAGACGCATTCATAAGAGCTTTCATTCTAAAGATTTATCTCATAAAGAGTTTGATTATTCTAGCGGAAGGCTCATCTGCTGAGTGCCCAGAGGAGATGTAAAACAGGCCGAGTTAGAGCTGATGAAATGGTTAAGCGCAGCGCGCTCCTCTGGAAGATTGCGAGTCTATAAGTCTTGCGGAAAAAAGGGCAGCTATCGCGAAGTGTGTGTAGCTCGCGCTAGCTCCTGCCCTGGAAAGGGGACTTATGGGATGCGGGAGGGGGAGCGGGAGTGGGAGGGAGCTGGAATGTAATTATGGGATGGTTGAGAGGAGCAGGAGTCACCGAGAAGCGCGTGGCTCAGCAGAATCCCACACACCGCTCACTCGTCTTCCCCCCGACCTCTGACCCCGCCTGTCCACATCCCCCCTCCACCCCCTCCACCACCCCCCCCGCCCTTCACCCAGAATCTACTGCTTAGCCTGCACGTAAGCGTGTGTGTGTGTGTGTGTGTGTGTGTGTGTGTGTGTGCACGCGTGTGTGTGTGAGAGTGTGAGAGTGTGTGTGTGAGAGTGTGTAAGTGTGTGCGTATGTGTGTGTGCACGTAAGCGTGTCTGTGTGAACATATGTGTGCGTGTGTGTGTGTGCACGCGTGTGTGTGAACATATGTGTGTGTGTGTGTGTGTGTGTGTGTGCACGTAAGCGTGTGTGTGTGAACATATGTGTGTTGTGTGTGTGCGCGTGTGTGTGCGAGAGTGTGGTAGTGTGTGTGTGAGCGCGTGTGAGCATGTGTGTTTGAGAGTGTGTGTGTGTGTGTGTGCGTATTGGTGTCGGCTTAAATCTGCCGTGGCTCTAAATATTTTACTAGACTCTGATGAACTGGCCTCCACCTGGTCCAGCTCTCTGGTTTAGCCCATAATCAGGTTCAGAGCGCTGTGTGTGTGTGTGTGTGTGTGTGTGTGTGTGTGTGTGCGTGCGTGCGTGCGTGCGTGCGTGCGTGTGTGTGAGTGAGCGCTCATGCTTTCCACAGGCACAGGGGACCCAGCAGTGCTGGTGGGGGGCGACCCTCTCGCCCACCCCGCTAACCGCGGGGGCGCGACGCTTTAGCAGGCGTGGATAGGAAGGCGTGAAGGAGCGCCGAGCTTCCTCAGACCTGGAGTCGCGGCTCGCCTGAACCCACGCGACCTCGACGTCGTGCCCCGCCCCGCCCCGCCCCGCCCTCCGCTAGCGAGCGCCAACCCACCGGGGGCCGAACCGTGCTCTGCGCTCGGCCGTGCCGAACGCTGCCCGCTGCGTCCGAAGCGGTCAGGTAGCCCTAATTAAGCTCCCAGGTGCAGGCCCGTGGCGTACGCTTTGAAGCAGCGCTCCCTGCCCCCTGTGCAGAGGATGCGACCCCCACTGCGCCTGTTTCTGATGCATTTTAATACATTAGAGGTCCAGCCTTTGATTCTCCAATAGTTTTTTCTCCAATCACATATCATTGTGCTTATGGAGAATATTCTCTAGGAATCTCTGTGTTTAGTAATTATGGTAATAGTGTTTCCGCTCCTGTAACCTGCTGTTTTAGGGGATGTTTTTTTCTTAATTACCCGAAATACACGTCTTTAAATACTCCTGACAAACAAATTCAGCCTGTTCTTATGATTCTGATCATTCGGCTCTAGAAATGAGGTTTCCTCGTCTTTTCCGACAAGTAAATATTGAGGGTAACACTACCACATTTTACACAGTATAATCAAATCAAAGGTGTGTGAGAGAGAACATTAAAATCCCACATATTCAGTGCTAACGCGCACGTGTTGTTTATGACATACTTTTGTACGTGATAATTGCGCTACTGTACCGAGTGTGATATTTGGCAGAAATAGCAGGGCGTTCTGTTTCTCAGCTGTGAACGCGTCTCCGTGCTTCCTGATACCTGTGGTGCGCTGCCTTAATGCCTGGCAGATGTGTGTGTTTGCACAGTGTGACAACACGTAGGGCGTTTATGTTCTTTAATTGGTGCGGCGTCGACTGTGTGTATGACAAACATGGAACGTTCCGGAAAAACACGGAGGCTGTTTCAATTGATTGCTGGAGGGGAATAAAAACGTATTTGTTGAGAGCGAGGCTTGAATATTTCCATCATCGAACGTGTGTGAAGGCATCTGTATTCAGGTGGCGTACAGTGAACTGTCAGGGAAAAGACAGCGTTGTCAGGGTTATTAAACCTGTGTGCTATAAATGAGCCTTTCTGTAGTCATTTGGTTTGTTGGCATTTCTGTTTCGCGAGTATCTGTCTGGTCCTGATGGATGCACAACTCCTGCAGCAGTTGTGTGACCTTTTATGTTGTCTGTGTGTGTCTCTGTGTGAGGGATGTGTGCTTATCTGTCTGCTGTAGATGAGCATTGCCTCTTTAACAGATGTGTGCTTATGTCTGTATTGGGTCTGTGAGAGTATGTTGTATAAGGGTTGAGCGTTTATGTATGTATTTAATATGGAATGTGTAATTGTACCCGCGGACAGGAAACAAAAAGGGTGTAACTGATGTGGTGATAATGTTTATGTATGTTAATAAAATTGTTTATTTTGTATAGTGAATGTGTGATTTTATTGTATAAGAGGGACCTGATTGTGTGTGGTTCTTATGAATACATGTGTACTGTTTGTGGGATGTGTGATTATGTGATAATGTATGTGGTGTATAATGTGTGGTTAGGTTTATGCTGTATAAGTGACGTGTCCCTGGTTTGCTCTTGCAGAGTCCGTACACCGCCACATGCAGCAGTATGAGGTGGAGTACCTGCAGTTCGCCTTTCGCTGGATGAACAACCTTCTGATGAGGGAGCTGCCACTGCGCTGTACCATCCGGCTGTGGGACACTTACCAGGTAAAAACACACATAAACACGCACACGCACACACACACACACACACACACACACACACACATACACACGGTTGCGTACGCACGCACACACACACACGCACATGCACACACACACGCGCGCGTAAACACGCACACACACGCGCGCGCGTGCGTACACACACACGCACGCAGGTGGAAACATGCACACTCGCAGACACTTACCAGGTAAAAACACCCACACACACACACACACACACACACATGCATGCACACCCTCGCTCATGTCATTACGGATCTTTTCTTTTCCAGACTGAAAAATTATTTCTCGAAGTTACGGACAAACTTCAGTGCAGTTAAATTGAATTTGGGCCTCTTACCCAGGTGCTAAAGGGTTAATTGAAACGCAGATATATGTCTGCATTGACCCATCATAGGACACGGAACACGCTGCAGTTCTGGAACACGATACACAGGCAGATATGATAGGTATTTTCAGGCTACGGGAATCACATTGATCCGGCCACATTAGTCATTCCGACTGTATCGCCTTCCCCTCTGTGCAGGGAGAGCAGGCGGGATCAGAAGCCGGAGTTGTGGGGAATCATCATTCATTCAGAATTTAGCGCTGCTAGCTTGTTCACACGGGCAACTTAAACCTCTTATTTTAAATTCTGAACGTATCGCAGGGCTCTTATGAGGCTGTCAGCAGAGGCGAAATATTAATGGTTAAAAAAGGCTCAGAATAAATAACCACGGTTTATCATGTTGATATTTCTGCCATTAACCATCTCTCTTGCCTACACTCTGCTGCGGTTGGAATTATGGATGGGGAATGCCTGCTTTTGGCAATTTGAGTGACAGCAGTTCAATATGTCAAGAGACGTATGTGCTTGCCAGTTAACTCTGTTTGTTATAATATGAAGTTGCTGCAGCCCTGTCCATGGCACTGACACTCTGACATATGGACATTGTACAGTACATGGCCAAAAGTATGTGGACACTTGGCATCCAACATCTCATCCAAAATTATGGGCATTACTATGGAGTTGGTCCACCCTTTGCTGCCATAAAAACCTCCTCTCTTCTGGGATGGCTTTATACTAGATGTTTGGAGCACTGCTGCAGGGATTTGCTTCCATTCAGTCAGAATAGCATTAGTGAGGTCGGACACTGATTGGGCGATTAGGCCTGACTCACAGTTGGCTTTCCAACTGATCCCAAGGGTGTTGGATGGGATTGAAGTGTGCCCAGGGGCACTGTCATGCTGAAACAGGAGAGAGTCTTCCCTAAACTGTAGGGGAAGTACAGAATCCTCTAGAATGTGATTGTATGCTATAGTAATTAATATTTTACTTTTACTGGAACTAAGGGGCCTTGCCCAAACCATGGAAAACAGCCCCAGACCGAGGGTGCCCAGATACTTTTGGTCATATAGCATATATCACAGTGAAAGGGGAGCCAACCTTGTAACTAGCTGAGTACAAGTTTGACCCCTAAGGGTGACTCCACCTGAATCTTCAGCACACATCCAGCTCTAAAAATGTATGATAATTCACCTCTCTAGGATTGAATGAAATCAAACACAATGGTGATTATTTTTACTGGGGGGATTTATGTCAGAAGGGGGAAACTGGGGGCCCGTTGCTGTTAGTGTTGAGGTACGGGGTCCCCCGCAGCTTGAGGATGCCCAGTCCGTGCGGAGACATTTTCATTGCTCTCCTCCTTACGCGCGCCCCCAAGTTAGCCGTGCCAGATCGGGGTCAGAATCCGCAGCGAGGAACTCGTTTCCGGTGTCCTGCGTGTTTTTTTATATTCAGGCTCAGAGAAAGTCAAGCGACCGTGCGCGCTACTGCACGGCGTGGAAAACGCCATCTTTGTAACCCGCCATGGAAATAAGTCATGATAAATCATGCAGCCCACCGTGTTGTATAGCAGTGCACGTGATAAAGTGGACAAGGACAGGGAACCTGACAGAACGGTCATACTGGAAGGTTTTTCTAATCCTCGGGAAAAAAAAGATGTTTACCAAATTGGGCCGTTGTCCCTCGGGGCCAGTGCTCTTTTTATAGACTGAAGCGGATGAGTCGCGGTGTCAGAACCTCGCACCGCTGTTCACTTCATCCTCTGTGTGAGCGCGGGGGTGAATGGGCTCACCCCCCATTCGCTCAGACCGAATGGTACATTCCAGTGAGCTTCGCTAACCAGTGGGCCAAACCAAGAAAACCGTGGGGGACCGGATACCGGTGGTGCTCGGCACGGCGTTGAAAAGAGTGCATGCAAGAAACATGGGGAAAGCAGAGGTAGCCAGTTTCAGTCCCAGAGAATCCTGTATGGTTTTATTTATATGAGATAGACCAGGTTTAAATATCACCGTAATTAAAATCTTAAAAATGTTTGCGTGCGGCTCGAAATTTTTCCCGCTTTAAATTCCCGGCCGGTACTTGTCCCCCCCGCTGCACGCGGAAGTTCAGGAAACAAAAGGTGCGTGCGGTTGCCAGAGCCTCAGCACGCCGTAATTGGCTACTTCTTGTTAAACATAATGGATTGCGCTCCCGCACCACTTTTAATTAGTCGGGTCACACCGCTTTTGATCCGCTCGCCTCGGGAAGTGTCGGACCCTCCCGGTGGTTGTCATGACAACTCTCTTTGGCGGAGCTCAGTGTTTTCGGGCTGCGCTCTTCGGGCTGTCCTGCTAGCCCTGCCTCAGGCTGGACTCGACAGTGCTAAGCCTGGACTCTGTGCTGGGCTCGACAGCGATAGGCCTGGACTCTGTGCTGGGCTCGACAGCGCTAGGCCTGGACTCTGTGCTGGGCTCGACAGCGCTAGGCCTGGACTCTGTGCTGGGCTCGACAGTGCTAGGCCTGGACTCTGTGCTATGCTCGACAGCGCTAGGCCTGGACTCTGTGCTGGGCTCGACAGCGATAGGCCTGGACTCTGTGCCGATGGGCCTTCCTGCTGAGAAGCGGTTTCTTGTTTCTCGGCACTGTAAGCTCGCCCTGACAAACACCATCTTATAACGGGAAATACCAAGCCACTCTTTCTTCCCTCTTGTTTAGACGGCCTGACCTTTTTGCTTTATTGCGTTCCAAGGTTCATCTCTGCATTGTTAAATTCCTGCTCTGGCAGGCTGTGTTGTGTGTAAGACGCTATGTGTGTGTGTGTGTGTCTGCCTGTCTGTCTGTCTGCTTGTGCATGCATCTGTGTGTGTGTGTGCTTGTGTGTATATGTGTGCTTGTGCGTGTGCATCCATGTGTTTGTGTTTGTATATGTGCGTGCGTGGGTGTGTGTGTGTCTGTGCGTGTCTGTATTTGTGTTTGTGTGTGTGTGTGTGTGTGCGTACATGTGTGCGTGCGTGTCTGCATTTGTGTTTGTGTGTGTGTGTGTGTATGTGTATCTGTGTGTCTGTGTGGTGTGTGCAGCTTCTCTCAGAAGGAGTGAGCCCAGTTTAAGTGCTTTTCTTAGAGGTACCATATGTAATCTACCTCCAGGATCAAAGTTGAGGTGATTTGTGCTGTAATTAGAGCAGGGAAGGAAGGAGCTGCTGAAGCATACCACCTCCCTTCAGGGGCCCACTGCTCATCCTCATCTCCTGTGATGTCACAGACTGCAGCGGAGCGGGGTGCCTGGCACGGAATTAACCGGAACCTACTGTTAATCTTAACTTCCAGCGGCGTCCTCTCTCTGCTGTTTTAGCACGGATTCTGGTGATATTTTACTCATCCGGTCTATGCCTTTATTTTAAATGCCTGTCCCCGATTTTTCCTACTCTCCCGTCCGTGAGAGCAACGGCGGCCCCAAATTTCGAGGAACAGCTGGCCGCGGGGTGAGAAGCGAGGTGAACCGCGGGGCCCGAATGTGTCGTCATCGCCCTTGACGGCGCGAGGGCAGCACAGTCGCTGTCACGTCTTCCAACCCCAACGAGGCCCGTTCCCTCGGCTCCCCGGGCCGAGCGCACGCGGACACCTCCCTTCCTCGTCCTCCGTCCCGCCGTCTCCCCCTCTTCTTCGGGGAGATGACGGGAATCGATTTTAGAGGCGCCGGCGCGGGCCCTCCTTTGTCTGCGGTCAAACGGGCGCTTGCCGTGTGACCGCCCGAGCGGACGGTCAATTGTGTTCGGGGCGCGGTTTCCCCTTTGTCTGGTGGCGAGCGGGGGGAGGGCGGCGGCGGCGGCGGCGGCGACGCTATCAGCCCCCGTCATCGATCGTGACGCTTGTTGACACGTGTACTTTGTTGTGCGCGGCCATCGCCATCGCGCTCGCTCGTTAGTCGAGGTGCGAGTCGATAATCCGAGGATATTACTTAATGCGCCGCATCGATTTCCTGCTCCCCAAAGTAAAAAAAAAAAAAAAAAAGACGGAAAAGAAACGGCGAGAAATGATGGATTGCGCACGTTAGACTGATTTAAAACACGCTGACCCTTCTCCCTGCGACGACTTAGTTTAATTGTTGTTTTTTTTGGATTCAGAATACGAGCATACGGAAACGCGCGCGTTTTTTTCTGAATTATTGCTTTTATCGATCCTCGCCCAAAAAGTGTGGTGAGGCGCAGCGGCCCTGGGCCGGGCGGCGGAAGACGTTCCCGCCGAGCTCTCCTGAGAAGCCGAAAGCCCGACGGCCGGGCAGGATTTAAACGCCCCTGTGGGTTCGAGGGAAGTTGCCATGGTAACCGCACCCCCCCCCCGTCGGGTGGGGCCCGGCGCTGAGCGAATGCTTGGCGGTGACCTTCGCGGGTTTGCGTCTGTCGCTCTGTCAGGGTCTTTCTGCGCCGGCGGCGTCCCGTCCCGTCCCGTCCGGTGTTTCTCAGTCTGGAAGCTCCCGAGACCGCGGCCTCGCTCACAGAGCACAGGCGCGTTCGCCCTCAGAACAGCCAGGCAGCGGATTGGACACGGCCCCACGTCAAACGCAAACCAGCTCCGGGTCCCAACTGTAAGTGTGGGCAGTGTTTCTGTGAGAGGACGTGGAGTGGAGGTGACGGCCGCGATCGCAGGCTGGGGGCCATTTAGCGATTGTGAACTGGGGGGGGCGGGTTTGCGACTGTGGACCGGGGGGCAGTTTAGCGATTGTGAACTGGGGGGGGCGGGTTTGTGATTGCGAAGCGGGGGTGGCTGGCTGGTCACTGACTACCACGGACGCAACACATATGGGTGGCATCCTAAGCACTGCCCTCGCTGCCTGTGCCTAGAGCGGGCGATGCCCACGCATTGCGTGAGGACGAACAGCCAGTGCACGTGAGGATAGCAGGCCGTGCGTTGAAGACGGGGAGGCTGTTTTTGAGAGGAGCGG